>JAOTQR010025896.1:0-90532 GCA_025774065.1 Solanum ossicruentum | reverse complement strand
CAGGTAAACTAAGATGTATTACTCGTCTAGTATATAGTCAGATTTGTAAAGCTAGAGTTGTGACTTGCATGTTATTATTTATCAGGTAAACTAAGATGTATTACTCGTCTAGTATATAGTCAGATTTGTAAAGCTAGAGTTGTGACTTGCATGTTATTAGGAGACAACAATGAAGTAAAGTCTATCAATTTAACATACTAAAACACTTCAGTTATATGTCAATCGAGTATGTTGGACAATGCATTATGAAGGCAAGTAAACAGTAAACAACAAATAGTATAATGAACATGACTTTAAGAAGTTATTCTCAGTAACAAGCAGGAGTATCTAAAGTAAATTGTGACTGGGGAAAGACAGCAGAATGAGAACTTCTTGAGATGCCATATCATAAACCAGCAGAACAGAAAAATTGAAAAGAAATTGTACAACAGTTTTAAGGGGAAAAAAAAAGAAATTGTGCATGAACCTACCACTGAGTTTAAAGGCGACATACACACTGATGTCACACACGAGAGCCCAAAACACCTGTAACATAAGAAAACATAGTTGTAATTCACTTCAGTGAGAATAAAATCCATAAATGGGATAATAACAGAAAATATACTAGATTGTAAAATTGGTAGCCACTATAACAGTTTGGATTTTCCCCATAAATGTTGGGTTAAGTTCATAGTAACTCCTCAGATACAATTCGAATTCTTTTCCCCATATTGATAGCCAATGTGTTTAGAATTTTATCTTCCCGCTGTTTGTTATATAAACACATGTATTTCCACCAAGGAGTGAATATTAGTTTTTCTATAGCAGATGAAGTTTAACAATTTTTAAACAGACAATGACCAAATCTCAAGGAAGTTTAGCTCCAAATCCGTAGTTCAAGAAAATCATAAACAGTACAACTTCAAAATAGATATGAGAAATAGCCCTTCCAACCAACAATGGTAATATGTCTAAGAAAGCTTAGCTACGTCTTAGGAAAAATCTTTTAACAGACATGCTTCATTAAGCACAATTTAGCCACCTTAGTCAACTGAAAAATCAGAAACAAATCTATTTAATGCCATCGAAATATATGAAACTACAATTTAAACACTAGAGGTGTGCCCATTTCAACCAGCTTAAGATTTTCAAGCAAAAACTATAAAGGAAAATGAAGAAAACAAGTTTCAGTAAGCTTCTGACATTATATGATTCAACAAGAGGAAGAGGAGATCTTGAACTAGTAAATCAAAAGGTTTTGACAACCAGAAAGCTCATAGAGCTATAACATTACCACTAAAATCTGTTGAATTTTATATAAGATAAATTGCCGAATAAGTTATCCAAGTAACTCGCTAATAATAAGAATTGACAGCCAGGAAGCTCATAGAGCTATAACATTACCACTAAAATCTGTTGGATTTTATATAAGATAAATTGCCGAATAAGTTAACCAAGTAACTCGCTAATCCTAAATCCAAAATCCTCATGTGTCCCCACTGTTTTCCCTATCCTTCTGCAACAGTTTAATTATCAAAGCTTTGTTGGGTTATTCCAAATTATATGAACTGTGCCTTGAATCACTCAGTATCTTTGAGTTTAGTATTCCTGCAAGAACTGAATACTGAAGTACTGGAGCAAATGTTGGTGATCTTCATTTATTAATTGGGAAAAAAAAAAACAGGGATAGCATCGTAAAGATAACACTAGTTTTTTCTGCAATTGTATAAAAATATAAACAAGCTATCTTTCAACCTTCTAAATACAAGGGATACTTATAATATAACGTAGACGAAAGGATGCATCATCACATATAAGTGACCGTATTTAGTGTTTGATGCAGACAATCAGTAATAAAAACACACTGCATCATCACATACAAGTGACCATATTTAGTGTTGCATAAATGCATCCAACAAGCAAAGTGATGCAATAGGGGACGGTACATTTTACTAACTGTACTCATTTTTAAACTAGGACATCTGCACCATGTTCATGCTTCTAGCTCTCATGACTCTTCAACTACCCTATCTGAAGATAAACATTTACAATTCCACATCATATATAAACACCACTGAAGTCCTCCAAGAAAAAGAAAGCAACTAATTGTCCATTCAAAAGAAGCAAAACCGACAATTTCTTTTCAGGGAGGTCAAAAAACTGGCAATATCACAACCTACCTCATTTTGTTTAATTTTGATACTTGATATAGGAATCTCGTAAGAAGGGTGAGCAGATATTGCTCGAGACAGTTCCTTGATTGTCATGATTTTCATATCACTTGGAAAGCATTGTCTGAAATAGGCCATCACATGTAGATCACGCAAAAGATGTGCACCCTTCTGTACAAGAACCCTGGAAGAACACATCAGAGGACTAAGAAACAAGGGGGATATAGCTGAAGGAGCTCAGACAACTCCACTACATAAGAATAAATTTCAAAATTTGTAAGTGTTTTACTTTCCTCTCCATCTTTGTTTCTCTGTCTCTCTGTCATTTTAATGGATAAGATATCGAGATATTAATGTACAAGGAAAGTATCTTTCCCAAGATAATATTTTCAACTTACAAGATAGTAAACTTCAATTGTCTGATAAAAAACTAAAACAAGAGAAAAGATAAACTCATACGATCTGTTAAAAGAGTCCTGACGAGCAGCGTTGACCTCAACTAGAGTTGCAACAGCATCATTACCATCCAACCAAAATGCACCAGCTGGAAGATGCTTGCTCACAGCTGATATGCAAATATTAACAACATGGGTAGGAGAGATGTATTTGATAATATCCACAAGAATGTCATAGCCAATACCTATAAGACAAGGAAAGCAGAATCAGACTTGATTGTGAAAATTGTGACCAGATCAATGAAAAACGGATCAAACTAGCCTAAATTAAATCGAAAGCAAGTAAACAAGAAATCTACAACCAGACAAAGGTGCACAGAACAGTTTAAATAAAAATAAACCAATGACACACGATCTCAAATGCTAAGTATGCCTGTTATTGAGTCCTTATAGCCATTCTTCATTTAAATTTATCCCCTTTACCGTGAAAGACCATTAACTGTCATATTGAACAAGTTTAAAATCAACAGTATATCATATCACTTTTGTATTTTTTCCTGAAGAAAGACAAAGATAGTGGGAGTGGAAAGGGAAAGAAGGGTTCTAAACTCTTCCAATAACAGAGACCGAAACTACTTTTGCTAGCTAAACAAATAACAACAGAAGTAAATAAATGGAACAAATCTTTGCTTTTCCAAGACATGGGCTCAGCAATAATACCTCTCGGGTGTTTTTAGGCAAGGAATTGACAAATCTGACGCAGAAAGACAAGAAAAAAAAAAGATGAAAGTGAATAAAAGCATCACTACAGAAGCTCAAATACAAACATTTAAAGTTAAAATCTAGAAACCAAAAAATATGTATATAATGAACACGTATGATCAGATGGTATAAACAAAGCCAAAAACAAATTAAACATGATAGAATACAAAGACGTCAAGATATTTGGTGGAGAGAAAGAGACTGAATACTTACTATTGATCTTGTAAATGAGGAAGTTCTCAGATTCCCTGTAAATTGAAGCTCTCTCTGTTTCAAGAGAAGAGGATGAACAGTTGGTCAAAAAACTTAGAAGCTATCTCTACACTCTTATGAATAAAGAGAATAAACCCTAGAAGAAGAAAATGAACGTGAGGTCTTCAAAAGAGAAATATCCTGTATCTAATTAACCTAAATTTTTGTTCAAGTTTTTTATAAAATTGATTTTTAACCTAAATTTAATTAATTCTTCAAATACGAAAAGAAATTCTCTCTCTCTCTCTCTCTCTATATATATATATATATAAAATTATTTTTTAACGACTGGAATAATTATTTATAATGACTAAATATTCCTACCATGGTTTATAATAACTTAAATGCTAGCTTTACCGACCGAAAAAATATTTCGTCATTATAAATATATTTTTTACGACGGTATAAATGTCGTTACGTTAAGAAATGATCGTAAAAATGCACTTTTCTTGTAGTGATCATCACTAACCTATATGGGGGGTTTGTACTCATGAACCTAGTGAGGGGTTTGTACCTCACCACCTACATGATGGGGTGGCATTATCACCAACTTAGTGAAAGGTTTGTACCATACACCTAAGTGATGGGGCGACATGATCACCAATCTACCAAGGGGTTTGTACTTTGAAAATCTAGCTTCGTCTCTTCTACAAATATGATATCCTATATGAGCATGAGCTACCTAAGCATGTTTCACTTATACATTGATCATACATGTCATATTGTTATATTATGTCTATTGCCTATCATTACACATTTTGACTATGACACCTAATTCTTGTTGCATTGCATCCTACGTACTTAGTATATTCAAACGTAGTAACACATACTCTTGCCTACATGATATCATTATGCAGGAACTAGTGCTCAAGTTAGGCATCCTTCTCCTCCACGTGGTTAGTTCGATACTACTCAAGCTTGTTGTGTCCTCCATTTCGGGGACCTTAGTCTACGTTGCTGAAACGACCCCAAAAAGTGCTCGAAAATGTGCCTTGGAATGCCCAGAATTTTAAATTCCATATATCTCAAAATTCATTTGCTATTTCGAAAATCCAACTTCATATTCGTGTTCAGGGGGTCAAAATTAGGTGAAAAGGGGTCTAACCCTGATTTAAGAGCGAAAGATTAACAATTATGAAATTCCAAAAGTGTAATTTCTAGTGAGGTTTTCACATCGCATCCGCGACGCGTCTTTGCCTATTTTGGGGACTGATTTATTTAGTTCGGTCCAAGACTTTAAAGTCTTGATCTTAAGTGTTCCCAAGCGTGTTTTTGCCCATACTTAGCCTTATTTCATCCTCATATCATCCTAAACATTTCCCAATAATCACTCAAACACTTGGCCACATTTTCACTCCCAAAATTCAAGTCCCAAACCCTCATCCCAAGCTAAGGTTATCCTTCAAGGTTCTTCTTCAAGCTTTATGTCCCCATCTTCAATCTTAACCAAGCTCATCTCCAAGCTAAGGTATGTGGGTTTCTTTCAAGGATTCTTTTCACCCATAATACCCAAGACTCCTTTTACTCAAATTGCATGATTTAAAGTTAATTTACAAACGGATCTTGCTTATTATGAAATTCACTGCACACTGTGTTAAAGCTATGTAAAGTTGTGACTGTTTTGCTATGTTTTGACCTATAAATCTTGAATCTATTGTATAATTTAATGAGGGGTTTTGATGTATATTGCTTGAGGGTGTTGCAAGGTGTTGATTGATGGTTTTATAATATATTTTCTTGCATGATTTCATCTCTATTACATGGTTTTAAACTACCATATCACACCCTCTAAGTGCTTGATCAAATGTCTGGATGTGGTTTCTTGAGAAGTTGAAGATCCAAAGCATGAGATATGATATGAATGTCTATATGATGAATATGACATACTTTATATAAAGTGTTGCATTAGACCATACCCGCTCCGGGGAATAAGAGCCTAGGTAACCAAGGTGGGGGTTTGTACTCATAAACTATGTGAGCTGTTTGTACTTCGCCGCTGTGGTGATAAGGTATAATTATAATCAACCATGTGAGGGGTTTGTACCACACAACTACCAAGGGGTTTGTACCTTGAATAGCTAGCTTGGTCTCTTTTACACATGTGATATACTATATGATTATGAGTTACCTAAGCATGTTTTACTTAAGCACTGATCATACATGACATATTCTTATATTATGCCTATTGTCTATTGTCATACATTTTGATTATGATGTCTATCTCTTGTTGCATTGCATCCTACATACTTAGTACATTCAAAGGTACTAACGCATACCCTTGCCTACCTGATATCACCATGTAAGGACCGGAGCCCAAGTTGATCATCCTCCTCCATGTGGCTGGTTTGGTGCTACTCAAGCTAGTTGGTGAGTCCTCCACTTCGGGGACCTTAGTCTACACTCTCTTGTTATGTATTGAGACACTCTTCTTTATGATCTATTTGACTATGAGGGTGAGTCCGATTGCTTTGTCTTGGCCCACTCTTATCTATGTAGTAGAGGTGGTTGTTGGACACATTATGTATCTACGATATGAGTTTGACTCTTGTCTCTTGACTAAGAAATTATGCAAGCTTTTCCCTTAGCCCCTTTGTCCCTATTCTTACTCTTTAATATTTTTATATGCTTCCACGACCAATGATGTGTAATGACAAGTTAATAGGCTTGTTTGGGATTTTTTCGGGTTCCCCATTCGTCGTGTCACGTCTAGAGTCGTGGTAAGTTTTCCTCCTAACGATTGTTCTTTGCTATGCTAGATCATGCCAAACACTCGAGGAACAAGGGCCTAAATTCCTGAGGAGCAACCTACCAATGGTGAGCTTTGGAATGCTCTCACTATGCTTGCCTAAGTTATAGCCAACCAAGGATCCCAAGCCCCTCATGCTACTACCCTAGGAACTTGGGTAAGAGACTTCAAAAGTATGAATCCTCTGGTGTTCTTTGGGTCAAAGGTGGATGAAGATCTATAAGATTCATTGTAAAGGTCTACAAAATCTTGAATATCATGGATGTTGGGCCAAATGAAAAGGCGGAGTTGGCGGCATACCAACTTAAAAGGGAAGGCCAAACATGGTATGATCAATGAAAGGATGAGAAGGGAATTGGTAATGTTGTGCTTTGGGAGGAGTTCAAATTGGCTTTCCTCAATAGATTTTTGCCTCTTGAGCTTAGGGAAGCTAAGTGGGTAGAGTTTATGAACTTGAAACAAGGTGTTTTGAGTGTGATGGAGTATGCCCTCAAGTTTAATCAAATTTCAAAGTATGCTCCTTATTTGGTGGCCAATCCTAGATCTATGATGAATAAGTTCATGATGGGGGTCTCCAACTTGGTAAGTGAAGAATGCTGGTCCACCAATGCTGATTAATGACATAGACTTGTCTTGGTTGATGACCTATGCTGAGTAAATGGAGGTGGAGAAATTGAGGAAGAGAAGGGGCATGAGACCAAGAGGGCCCGATTTGAGGGTAAATTCAAAAAGGGTGCTAGATTTCGTCAAGGCCAATGGCCTTCTCATGCTACTAATAGGGGGCTTGCCAATGACCTTCCTAAGCCTCAAGGTGTTGGTGTTGTGGCTTCTATTGATGTTTGTCCTTCATGTGGAAAGAGTCATAAGGGCCCGTGTTTAAAGGGTTCTAATGCATGCTTTGATTGTGGGGAGCTTGGTCACAAAAGAATGGATTGTCCAAGAAACCGTGGCAAGGGCCAGGGTGCAAATGCAGTTCCATTGGGTAGAGGTCGTCTTCAAGGTGGTGCCCCGAGGCACAACTAGTTTTATACTCTATATGGGAGGCAAGTGATTGGTGAGGTTATAGATGTCGTTACCGGTATGTTGAAAATCTTTGACCTTGATGTATATGCTTTGATTGATCCGAGTGCCACTCTTTCATTTGTTACCCCTTTGTTGCTAAAATGTTCCATGGTGACCCCGAGTTGTTGCATGCATCATATGAAGTGTCTACTCCTATTGGTGCCTCTACTGTTGCTATGAAAGTTTATAGGAGTTTCCTTATTTGCATTTTGCATAAGTTGTTGCCTTGTGATCTTGTTGAATTATACATGGTAGATTTTGATGTCATTCCTGGGATGGATTGGTTGCAGTCCTTCTATGCTTCTATTGATTGTAGAACCCATAAGGTCAAGTTTCAATTCCCTAATGAACCTGTCCTTGAGTGGGAAATTCTAGATGTGTTGGTCAAGGATAGAATTATTTCATACATTAAAGCCCGTAAGTTGTTCTCTAAGGGGTATCTTTATTATCTTGTGAGGTTAGAGATGTGGAATCTAAAGCCCCTTCCATAGAGTCGGTTTCAGTTGTAAATGAGTTACTTGATGTCTTCCCAACTGACCTTTCCAATGTTCCTCCCGAAATGGAAATAGATTTTAGTATGAACCTCCTACCCGTTACTCAACCTATCTCCATTTTCCCTTACCGTATGGCCTCGGCGGAGTTGAAGGAGTTAAAGGAACAATTGAAAGATTTATTGGAAAAGGGATTTATTAGACCTAGTCAATCACCTTGGGGTGCTCCGATGGTGGTTTTGAAGAAGAAGGATGGGTCACTTAGATTGTGCAGTGATTACCGACAACTCAATAGTGTCACTATAATGATTAGGTATTCTCTTCCAAGAATTGGTGTTTGTTTGACCAATTGCATTGGCTAGTTATTTCTCTAAGATTGATCTTTGGTCTGATTATCATCAAGCGAAGGTGAGGGAGTGTGATATTCCCATGAAGGCCTTCCGATCTAGATATGGGCATTATGAGTTTGTTGTGATGTCATTTAGGTTAACTAATGCACCAACCATCTTCATGGACCTAATGAATAAGGTTTTCAAACCTTACCCTGATTCCTTTGTTATGGTCTCATTGATGACTTTTGGTTCTATTCATATAGTAAGGAAAAACATATGAGGCATATTTGAGAGTTATGTTGCAAAGATTGAGGGAGGAGAAATTGTATGCCAAATATGACAAGTGTGAATTTTGGTTGAAGGAGGTTGCATTCTTGGGTCATGTGGTTTCTGGGGATGGTATAAAAGTGGATCCTAAGAAAACCAGTGTGATAAGAAAGTGACCTAGACCATTGACCCCGTCGGATGTTAGGAGCTTCTTGGGCCTATCGGATTATTCTAGAAGGTTTGTGAATGGGTTCTCCTCCATTGCTTCCTCGATGACCAAAGTGACTCAAAAGAAGGTTAAGTTTGTTAGAGGAGATTCCAAACATTGAAATACAAGTTTGTGTTCGCTCCTATTGTCACAACCAGATGGGTTTGAGGGATTTAAGGTGTATTGTGATGCTTCCCTGGTTTGTTTGGGTTGTGTGCTGGTGCAAAATGGTAAGGTCATAACTTATGCTTCTTGACAACTCAAGGTACATGAAAGGAGCTACCCTTCCATGATCTAGAGTTCGCGCCATTACATTTGCATTAGAGATTTAGCGTCACTACTTTTATTTGGGTGCATGTTGATGATTTCACAGATCACAAGAGCCTCCAATACGTCTTTACTCAAAAAGATCTCAACTTGAGGCAAATGAGATGGTTATAACTTATTAAAGACAATGATATGAGTCACTATCATCTGGGTAAGGAAAATTTAGTGGCGGATGCCTTGAGTAGGGTGTCTATGGGTAGCCTAGCCCATGTTGAAGGTGGTGATAAGGAGATGGCTAGGGAGATGCATCAATGGCTAGATTGGGAGTTAGGTTGGAAGAGGTTGGTGATGATTGTGTTATTGTTGTTGATGGATCTAAGTCTTCATTGGTTGATGAGGTCATAGAAAAATAAGATCTTGACTCCTCCTTGCTTGAATTGAAGTCCTCGATGAAAGAGGGCAAAGTAGAGGTTTTCTCCAAAGGGAGAGATGGTGCCCTTAGGTACCAAGGTAGATTATGTGTGCCTTGTGTTGATGGTTTGAGGGAGAAGATCCTCGATGAGGTGCACAATTATTCTTATTCTATCCACCCAGGGTCCACCAAAATGTATAGAGATTTGAAGGAGGTGTATTGGTGGGGAGGCATGAAGAGGGACATTGCCAAATTCATTTCCGATTGCCATAGTAGTCAACAAGTCAAAGCCGAATATCAAAGGCCAAGTGGCCTAACCCAAGATATAGAGATTCCCACTTGGAAGTGGGAGGTGATTATTATGGATGTTGTGGTTGGGTTGCCTAAGATTAGAAGAGCTTTGGAATCCATTTGGGTTGTGGTTGATAGGATGATGAAATAAGCCCACTTTCTACCGGTTAAGACCACATATGGGGCTGAAGAGTATGCAAGGTTGTACATCCATAGGTTAGTAAGGTTATATGGGATTCCTATGTCCATCATATCGGATCGTGGTTCACAATTCACTTCACACTTTTGGAGGTCTTTCTAAAGGGGTCTTGGTAGAAAAGTTCATCTTTATACGACCTTTAACCTTCAAGCAGATAGCCAAGCTGAAAGGACAATTCAAACCCTTAAATATATGCTTAGGGCATGTGTATTGGAGTTGAGGGGTAGTGGGGATGACCATCTACCTTTGATTGAATTTGCCTACAACAATAGTTATCACTCTGGAATCGGTATGGCTCCTTTTGAGGCTCTTTGTTGGAGACGTTGTAGATCACCGGTTAGTTGGTCTGAGGTTGGAGAGGTGGCTCTATTAGGACCAAATCTGTTTATGGAGGCTCTTGAGAAGGTTATGATAATAAGGGAGAGATTGAAGACAGCCTAAAGTCGTCCAAAATCCTATGCAGATATGAGAAAAAGAGACCTTGAATTCAATATGGGTGATTAGGTTTATTTGAAGGTTTCTCCAATGAAAGGTGTGGTCTGTTTTGGTAAAAAGGGGAAGTTGATTCCAAGATATGTTGGTCCTTATTAGGTCTTGAGGAGGGTTGGCAAGGTAGCTTATGAATTGAAATTGCCTAGTGAAATGAATTTGGTTCATCCAGTGTTCCATATCTCTATGTTGAGAAAATATGTTGGTGATCCTAATACTATTATGCCTCTTGGTGATGTGGGTGTTGATGTTGATAACTTGACTTATGAGGAGACTCCGATTTAGATTTTTGATAGGCAAGTAAATAGATTGAGGAACAAGGAGGTGGCATCTGTTAAGGTCCTTTGGAGGAACCAATAAGTTGAGAGTGCTACATGGAGGCCAAGGCTGACATGCAAAAGTGGCATCCTTATCTTTTCCACTCCACTCAATCCTAAGGTACCAATTCTAAGTCCCCTATGTGATTTCAAGTCATATATTTCAGCCCCTATGTCATTCATAAGTAGTCATGTTTATTTTTCCAAGAATCGAGCCGCGACAACACTACGACGCGCAGCTATCATTAACATGGGTTAATATGACCTCCGCGACATGTCTAGACGGACCTGTATATTTTATTGCCAGTGATTTTTATCTCGGTCCAAGGCTTTTGGGTCTTGGACCTAAGTGTCCCCAACTGTGTTTTTACCAATACTTAGCCTTATTTCACCCTCATATCATCTTAAACTTTCCCCAGTACTCACTAAAACACTTAGCCATATTTTCATTTCCAAATTTAAGTCCCAAACCCTTATCCTAAGATAAGGTTTTCCTTCAAGGTTCTTTCTTAAGCTTCAAGTCTCCATCTCTAATCATCACCAACTTCATCTCCAAGCTAAGGTATATGGGTTTCTTTCATTGGTTCCTTTCACCCATGATGCCCAAGATTCCTTTCACTCAAATTACACGATTTAGAGTTGATTTACAAATGGTTCTTGCTTATTATGAAATTCACTACACACTATGTTAAAACAATATTAGATTATGGCTGTTTTGCTAAGTTTTGAGCTATAGATCTTTGATCTATTATAAGATTTAAAGAGGGCTTTTGATGCATCATACTTGAAAGGTTTTGCAATGTGTTGATTGAAAGTTTTACAAAGGATTTTCTTGCATGATTTCATCTCTATATTTCAAGATTATATACTAGCATTACACACCCTCTAAGTGTTTGATAAAATATCTGGTTATAATTTCATGAAGAATTGAAAGTCCAAAACATGAGGTATGATGTGATTGAGTATATGATGATGAAATGAGATTATGTATATGATAAGTTCTATATAAGGTGTTGCATTAGACCATGCCTAATCCGGGGGGACTAAGAACCCGGATAACTTAAACAGGGGTTTGTACTCATCAACCTAGTGAAGGGTCTATAATTCTCCACCCAGTGATGAGATGGCATCATCACTAACCTAGATGGGGGTTTGTACTCATCAACTTAATATGGGGTTTGTACCTCATCACCTAAGTGATGGGGGGGGGGGCATCATCACCATCCTAGTGAGGGGTTTGTACCTTACCACCTAAGTGATGGGGTGGCATCATCACCATCCTAGTTAGGGGTTTGTACCTTGGAAATCTAGCTTGTTCTCTTCTACACATATGATATCCTATATCAGCATGAGTTACCTAAGCATGTTTCACTTATGCATTGATCATACATGCCATATTGTTATATTATGTCTATTGCCTATCCTTACACATTTTGACTATGATGCGTAATTTTTGTTGCATTGCATCCTACATACTTAGTACATTCAAACATACTAACGCATACTCTTGCCTACATGATATCATCATGTAGGATCCAGTGCTCAAGTTGATCATCCTCCTCCTCCATGTGGCTAGTTCAGTACTACTTAAGCTTGCGGTGAGTCCTCCTTCGGAGACCTTAGTCTATGTTGCTTTTATTATGTATTGAGGCATTCTTCTTTATTGTCTATTTTGACTATAAGAGTGAGCCCAATTTCTTTGTCTTGGCCCCCGCTCTTATCTATGTATTAGAGGTGTTTGTTAGACATGTTATGTATCTATATTAAGAACCTTGACTCTATTGTTCTTGATATCTATGATATGACAATGCTTTCCCTTAGCCCCGGTTGCCCCACTTTATTATTTCTTGATGCTTGTTTTTATTGCTTCCATGAATAAGGATGTATAATGATGTTCTAAGAGGCTTGCTTGGATCCCTTTGGGTTCCCTTTGCGCTATGTCACATCTAGGCCCATGTCACATCTAGGCCCTAGGCTTGAGTCGTGAAAGAGTACATCGGTTAGCTAGATTGGGGGTTAGATAGGAGGAGTTTGGTAGTGGTGATGTTGTTGTTGTGGATGGTTCTAGGTCTTCCTTGATGTGATAGAAAAAAAAGATCTTGACTCCTCGTTACTTGAATTGAAGGCCTTGGTGAAACAGGGCAAAGTGGTGATTTTCTCCCAAGGGGGAGATGGTGCCCTTAGATACCAATGTATGTTGTGTGTGCCTTGTGTTGATGGTTTGAGGGAGAAAATCCTTGATGAGGCCCATTATTCTTCTTGTACTATCCACTCTAGTTCTACTAAAATGTATAGAGATATTTGAGGGATGTGTATTGGTAGGGAGGCATGAAGAGAGACATTGCCAAATTCATTTTCGGTTGTCATAGTTGTCAATAAGTCAAAGCTGAACATCAAAGGCCGGGTGGCCTAAACCCAAGATATTGAAATTCCTACTTGGAAGTAGGAACAAATAAATATGGATTTTGTGGTTGGGTTTCCCAAAACTAGAAAAAGTTTTTATTCCATTTGGGTTGTGGTTGATATGATGACAAAATCAGCTCATCTCTTACTAGTTAAGACCAAATATGGGGCTGAAGATTATTCAAGGTTGTACATTCATGACTTGGTAAGGTTGCATGGGGTTCCTTTGTCCATCATATCGAATCGTGGAGCTTAATTTACTTCACACTTTTGGCAGAAAAAGGTCTTTCTAAAGGGGTCTTGATACTAGAGTTAATCTTTCTGTGGCCTTCCAACCTCAAACGGATAGCCAAGCCGAGAAGACCATCCAAAACCTTGAGGATATGCTTAGAGTATGTGTGTTGGAGCTTCAAGGTAGTTAGTATGATCATATTCTGTTGATTGAGTTTGCCTACAACAATAGCTCTCATTCTAGATTGGTATGACTCTTTTTGAGGCTCTCTATGGGAGACGTTGTAGATCACTTGTTGGTTGGTTTGAGGTTTATGAGGTAGCTTTCTTGGGACCAGATCTAGTTATAGAGGCTCTTGATAAGGTTAGGATGATTAGAAAAAGATTGAAGATGGCCCAAAGTCATCAAAAATCCTATGCCAATGAGAGAAGAAGAGACGTCGAATTCAAAGATGTTGATAGGGTCTACCTAATGGTTTCACCCTTAAAGGGTGTGGTCTGTTTTGGTAAGAAGGGCAAGTTGAGCCCAATATATGTTGGTCCTTATGAGATCATGAGGAGGGTGGACAAAGTAGCTTATGAGTTGGAATTGCCTAGAGAAATGAATTTAGTTCATTCGGTGTTTCATATGTCTATGTTGAAGAAATATGTGGGTGATCTGAATGTTATTGTATATCTTGATGTTGTGGGTATGGTTGAAGATAATTTCATATATGAAGAGGTTCTAGTTCAGATTTTGGATAGGCAAGTGAAGAGGTTGAGAAAAAAAGAGGCGGCTTCCATTAAGGTCCTTTGAAGGAATCAACAAGTTGAGAGTGCTACTTTGGAGGTCGAAGTGGACATGCAAAAATGATATCCTTACCTTTTCCACTCCACTCAAGTATAAGGTATTGATCTATGTCATTTATATGATCTCAAGTCTTAAGTTCAGCCCTCATGTCATTGCATATGCTTATGTTTAAATTGATACGTTCATGATGATTTTACACTTTTGATGAGATTTTTGAAATGATATTTATGTGTATTTTTGCATCTCTATGTGGGCTGAAATGGTTATGCTTATGTCTCTCATATGCATTTCTTTGAAATTCGAGGACGAATGTTCCCAATGGGGATATATTGAAATGACCCCTAAAGTTTCGAAAAATATGCCTTAGAAGTGTTTGAAATCGTAATTTTCATATATCTCAAAATTCATGCATGATATCAAAAATCTGACATCATATTCTTGTTCAGGGGGTCAAAATTAGGAGGAAAAAGGGTCTAACCCTGATTTTAATAGCAACCTTATCAAAATTCAAAATTTCGCACCTCAGTTATTTTTGGTCCAGTTTTGACTTCGGACCAAGACTTTTAAGTCTTAGGACTAAGTGTTCTCAAATGTGAAAATAGCTATATTTAGTCATTTTCACCTTCATATCATTCTAAACATTCCTCAATATTCATTCAAACACTTAGCCATATATTTTACTCCCAAACTCAAGACTCAAAACCCATTCTGAATCTTAAAGATTTCACTCAAGCTTCAAGTCTCCATCTTCGATCTTCATCAAGTTCATCTCCAAAGCTAAGGTATGTGGGTTTCTTTCATGGGTTCCTTTCACCCATGATGCCCAAGCTTCCCTTCCTTAAAATTGTATGATTTAAAGTTGATTTGCTCACGGGTATTGTTTATTATGAAAATCACTGGACACTATGTTGGGATTTATGAAATTGTGATTGTTTTACTACGTTTTAAGCTATGAATCTAAGATCTATCGTAAGATTTAATGAAGGGGTTTGATGTATTTTTCTTGAGGGTGTTACCAAGTATCTATTCAAGGTTTTACATGGAATTTTCTTGCATGATTTCACTCTTGAATTGCATGGTTTTACACTAGCACTACACACCTTCTAAGTGTTTGATAAAATGTATGGTTATGGTTTCTTGAGGAATTAAAGGTCCAATGCATGTCACATGAGTTGAGTGACTATATGATGATGAAGTGATGATGAAATGATGATGAAATTGATGTATGTATATGATGACTATATGATAATAAAAGGAATGTACGAATATGATGATTGCATGATGATGAGAGGAATGTATGGTTAAGATGACTATATGAGAATGGGAGAAGTGTGCATATCTGTATGATACTATTTCTATAGTGTTGGGAATGACCAAGCCTAGCTCAATGGGTTGTAGGCCCGAGTAACCTATGGAGGGGTTGGTACCACGATCGCCTAGCTCGGGGGGTGGAAAGTTCGGGTAACCTTGTTGGAGGTTCGTACTCCATCAACCTTGTTTGGGGGTTTGTACCCATCAACCCATTGGGTGTTTGTACCTCATGCGCCTCTCCAAGGAGGTGGTAGGCCTTGGATTGCACTCAGAATGGTCACTCCCTACGCATTTGTTATGTTCTATGAAAGTATGATTTACCTCAAGCATCATTCAAACATGTCATATTTCCATATGCTAATCATTGCCTATACTTATGCATTTCGATTATGAACTTATTTCTTATTGCATTGAATCTTACATACTTAGTATATTCAAACATACTAACACATACTTTATCCCTACATGATGTCACCATGTAGGAACCGGTGTACCACTTGAGCACCCTCCTCCACTTGGCTAGTACGAGTTCGCTTAAGCTCATTGGTGAGTCCTCCATTCATGGGACATTACTTATAATCTCTTGATATCTATTAAAACTCTCTCTTCAGACTTATGTATTGACCATGAGGCTGAGCCCGGTTGCTTTGTGTTGGACCTCGCTCTTATCTTATAGGAGAGGTGTCGTTGCATATGTTATGTATCTATGGTATGAGCTTTCACTCCTTTGACTCTTGATGTTAATGTTATTAAGTTGTCCCTTAGCCACGTTTAATCTAATTTACTCCTTTTTGTTATGTTTTATTGCTTATGCGACCAATGATGTGTAATGATATGTTAAGAGGCTTGCTTGGGGTACCTTCGGGTTACCATGGGTCATGTCACATCTAGGCCCTAGGCTTGGGTCATGACAATAAGATTAAATGGTATAGTCCTCGGAGTAGAGGACTCACCAGACTTTCTTGAAGAGATAGTACTAGCCACGTGGAGGTAGGAGATCAAGTAGAGGTCCAGTTCCTACATGGTAACATTAGGCATAGAGTATGCGTTAGTATGTTTGAATGTAGTAAGTATATAGAATGGGATGCAACAATGGATAGGCAACATAATTAAACAACATAATCATAAGCAAAAGACAGTATATTAGCAACATGGAATGCATGAACAATGCTTGAAGTAAAACATGCGTATATAGATCATATTACATGTGTAGGAAGAGACCATCATCATAGAACAAGAAACTTAGTACTTGGAATCTAAGGCATGCCACCCGCTTGGAAGGTGGATACCCCTCATCTTTGGTAGTATGGGACTTCCACCATCCGACAAGATGGATGAGGTACACACCCCTCATCTATTGTAGCACGGGATTTCCAATACCCGACAAGGTGGATGAGGTACATACCCCTCATATATAGTAGTACGGGATTACCACCATCCGACAAGGTGGATGAGGTACATACCCCTAATCTATGGTATGATACACTTGCAACATTATAGATACTTTTCATTACAACAACTCGTATATACATATTCCTTTCATCATCATAAAGTCACTTAACTCATATACATGCAATACGCTTTCAACAACTTAAGATACCTTAACCTGACATTTTATCAAACAGTTGGCGAGTGTGTAATGATAGTATAAAATCATGCAATTCAAGAGTGAAATCATGCAAGAAAACATGAAATAAATCAACCCACCAACACTTGGTAATATCCTCATGCAATATTCATTGAGACCATTCATAAAATCTCAAAATAGATCATAGATTCATAGCTCAAAACATGCTTAAACAATCACACTTTTATGAAACCCGAACATAGTTCATAGTCAAATTCATAATGAGTAAGACCCACAAGTAAATCAACTTAGAAATTTGCAATTTATGTAAAAAGGAAAGTTAGTCAGCATGGGTGAAAGGACCCAATGGTTGAAACCCACATACCTCAACTTTAGAGGTTTCCTTGATAGAGATTTTATTGAAAAATTGAAGCTTGAATGAAATCTGTAGATCCAGAATGAGATTGGGAGCAATGTTAGAGAGGGTTTTTGGGAATGTTTTGTATGATATGAGGTTAAAAAATGACTAAGTATAGGTGTTTTTATGCATGGTAAGGCTTAGGCCCAAGATCCCAAAGCCTTAGGACAAAACTAAAAAAGTAGCAACAAAATACACTGCTTCGTGATGGGTCCGCATTGCAGAGCCAATGCAGAAGGCCTCTGGACATGAAATTTTTGCGAGAACAAAATTTTGCTAATGTTACTCTAAAATCGAGTTTAGACCTATTTCCCACTCAATTTTGTCCCCTGATTAAGAACATGAAGTCAGATTTTTGATATCATGCGCGTATTTCGAGTTATATGGAAATTACGATTATAGGCCTTTTCAAGGCACATTTTCGAGCACTTTTTGGGGTCGTTTCAATATCTCCCCCTTGGGAATATTTGTCCTCGATTGTCAAATAAATGTATATAATAGAAATTATCAAGATGATTTCCGTCCACATAAGGATGCAACCATGCACTTAAACATCATTTCAAAAATCTCAACATAAGTATCAAAATCACCAAGAACTTGTCAATTTAAACATGAATGCATGCAAATGACATGAGGGCTAAAACTTTAGACTTGAAATCATGTAGGGGACTTGGAATTGTACCTTAGGCTTGAGTAGAATGGATGAGATAGGGATGTTGCTTCTGCATGTCTCCTTCGACTTCCCATGTGGTACTTTCAACTTGTTGATTCCTCCAAAGGACCTTAACGGAGGCTACATCCTTGTTCCTCAACCTATTTATTTGTCTGTCCAAAATTTTTACCGGAACCTCTTCATAAGTCAAGTTGTCTTCAACAATACCCACAACATCCAATGGCACAATAACATGTGGGTCACGCACACATTTCCTCAACATAGTTCCGTACCTAGTTCGGTAGGCCATCTTGGGAATGTCACACTCCCTCACTTTCACTTGGTGAGACCTGGATGGAAGATCAATCTTACAGAAGTAACTAGCCCTTTGAAGTTAGTTAAATTGATCATTAATCCTTGGTAGAGGGTACTTATTCTTTATAGTGATCCTATTAAGTTGCCAGTAGTCAATGCACATTCTAAGGGACCTATCCTTCTTCTTCAAAAATAGCACCGGTGTATCCCAAGGTGATTGGCTAGGCCTAATAAAACCCTTCTCCAACAAATCCCTCAATTGCTCCTTCTACTCTTTTAACTCTGGTAGGGCCATACAGTAAGGGGGAATAGAAATGGGTTGAGTATCGGGAAGAAGGTCTATACCGAAATCTATTTCCCTTTTGGGAGGAACTCCGGGAAAGTTATTAGGGAAGACATTAAGAAACTCATTAACCACCAGAATCGACTCTATAGGAAGGACCTTGGACGCAATATCCCTAACCCTCACAAGATGATAGAGACACCCCTTAGAAATCAACTTATGGGCTTTAATGCAAGAAATTTATCTACCCTTGGCCACCACATCTTGACTCTCCAATTCAAGAATGGTTCATTTTGGAATTGATATTTGACCCTACGAGTTCTACATTCAATAGAAGCATAGTATGCATGCAACCAATCCGTTGCAGGAATAACATTAAAATCCACTATATATAACTCAACAAAATCACAAGGCAATATTTTATGCAAAATACAAACGGCACAACTTTTATAGACTCTTCTAGCAACAAATAGATGCACCAACTGGAGTAGACACTTCATATAACTCATACAACAATTCAGGCTCAACATGAAACTTTTTGACAACAAAAGGAGTAACAAAAAAAAAGAGTGTCACCTAGTCTATCAATGCATACACATCAAAATTAAAGACTTTTAACTTATTGGTGCCGACATCGGCCACCTCATCTACCCCTTGTTTCCCTTGGAAAGCATAGAATGGATTGTGGCATAAGGAACCACCTTCTTGGCCATCTCTCCCCCTAGGAACCACATTATCACCTTGTGGATGAACATCCTTACCCTTGTTCCGGCTATGAGAGCAATCCATCGCCTTATGCCCTACTTCCTCATAACTATAAAAAGCATTAGTATCCCTCAAGCACAGGCCACTATGACCCTTACAACATTTTTGACACATAGCATTTGGCACCACCCCGCCATCACCTTGGACCCTTGGCTTGTCATTGACAAACCTCCTATTAGGAGCATAAGAAAACCCTTGGCCTTGATGAAACCAACCACCTTTGAGACTTTGGAATTTACCATCAAAATGTGCCTTTTTGGCCTCACCTCTTCCTCCTTTTCTAAGCTTCTCCCCTTCCAATTGTTTGACATATGTCATTAGGCGGGACAAATCCATGTCACTTATCAACATAGCGACACAATACTTCTCATTAACCAAATCAGATACCCCCATCACAAATTTTTTCATCCTAGACCTTGTATCGGCAACCAATTGTGGAACAAATTTGGAGACTTGGTTGAACTTGAGGGATTACTCCCTCACACTCATAGAATCTTGCTTTAAATTCATGAACTCTATCATTTTGGCCTTCCTAAGATTAAAAGGGAAGAACCGGTTAAGGAAAGCCACCTTAAACGCCTCCCAAAGAATCACATTGTTATTTCCCTTTCTCCTCTTTCCATTGGACATACCATGTTTGAGCCACCCCCTTGAGTTGGTATGCCGCTAACTCCGACTTCTCCTCCGATCGAACCCCCATGATAGAAAACACTTTGTATACCTCATCAATAAATTCTTGAGGGTCCTCATCCACTTTAGACCGATTAAACTCTGGTGGGTCATCCTCATGTAATCCCTTACCCTAGATGCCAGAATAGGAGCATGAGTGGCTTGGGCCCCTTGGTTGATTTGATTGGTCATGGCTTGAGCTAGCATGGTAATATTATCCCAGAACTTTTCATAAGTCGGTTGTTCTTCGAGAGTGCGGGCTCTTCTTCCTCTTGGGATAGGCATGATCTGGCAAAGAAAAGAACATTCATTAGGGGAAAACCTTAACTTCTATAGCACAACATGGAGTATGAAGAAGGGAAATATTTACTCAAATGCCTCACAGCCTCTTGCTTATAGTTGTGGTATACTTCAAAACCATGAACAAGACTCTAATCGACGTAGTATGTTAGATGCTGGGGACCTTTAACAACTTAGTACTCTGATAGTATCTTTGTCATGACGTGGACCTAGGGCCTAGATGTGACATAGTGAATGGGGAACTCGAAGGACCCTCAAACAAGCCTCTTCACATATCATTACACATCCTTGGAAGCGGAAGCAATTAAACAACAACAAAAGAACATAAAATAAGGGTAAAGGGAAAAAGGGAGTCTTTCACATCTTAAAAACATACAAGAGTCAAGAGATTCAAGCTCAAAACACCATTATATCACTTATTCAACAACACTTTTAAACTTATAATTAAGTGGGGGCCAAGACAACTTTTTGGGCTCACCCTCATAGTTAAAAGTATACAATAAAATAAAGAGAGTCTTTACATAACATAAGATTAAAAGGTATCATCCTGGGAGTTGAGGACTCACCAAACTTGCTTGAAGAGATAAACTAGCTATGTGGAGGTAGGTGATCAAGTGGAGCTTCGGTTTCTACATGGTAACATCATGTAGGCATAGAGTATGTATTAATATGTTTGAATGTACTAAGTATGTAAAATGTAATATAACAAGAGATAGACAACATAATCGAAATGCATAATCATAAGTAAGAGATAGTATATTAGCAAATGTAATGCATGAACAATGCTTGAATTAAAACATGCTTATATAGAACATATTACATGTGTAGGAAGATACCATCATCATAGACCAAGCAACATAGTACTTGGAATCCAAGGCTTGCCACCCGCTTGGAAGGTGGATGAGGTACCTACCTCTTATGTTTGGTAGTACGGGATTGCCACCACCCAACAAGGTGGATAGATACATAGCCCTTATCTATGAAAGTACGTGATTGCCACCACAGGATAAGGTGGCTGAGGTACATACCTCTAATCTATGGTAGTAGGCAATTTCCACCACTCGACAAGGTGAATGAGGTACATACCCCTCATCTAAGGTAGTAGAGGATTGCCATAATCCGACAAGGTGTATGAGGTACATACCCCTCATCTATAGTATGGTACACTTGAAACATTATAGATACTTTTCATGATAACAACTCGTATATACATATTCCTTTCATCATCATAAAGTCACTTAACTCATATACCATGCATTATGCTTTCAACAACTCAAGATACCTTAACCTGACATTTTATCAAACAATTGGAGAGTGTGTAATGATAGTATAAAACCATGCAATTCAAGAGTGAAATCATGCAAGAATACTTGAAGTAAATCAACCCACCAACACTTGGGAATACCCTCATGCAATATACATTGAGACCCTTCATCCAATCTCAAAATAGATCATAGATTCATAGCTCAAAATATGCTTAAACAATCACACTTTGATGAAACCCCAATATAGTTCATAGCCAAATTTATAATAAGTAAGACCTATAAGTAAATCAACTTAAACAAACATGCAATTTATACAAAAAGAAAGAATGGACAGCATGGGTAAAAGGATCTAATGGTTAAAACCCACATATTTCAACTTTCGAGGTTCCCTTGATGAAGATTTGGTTGAGAACTTGAAGGTTGAAACAAATCCTTAGATCCTAAATGAGATTGAGACACTTGAATTTTGGGTGAAATATTAGTCTAAGTGTTAGAGAGTGTTTTGGGAAATATCTTGTATGATATGAGATTGAAAAATGACTAAGTATTGGTGTTTTTATGCATGGGAAGGAGTAGGCCCAAGACCCCAAAGCTTTAAGCTGAAATTGAAAAACTGGGAACAAAATACATTGCTCCATGGGTTTGCATCGCGGAGCCAATACGAATAGCCTGTCGAAGTGAAATTTTAGTGAGAATAAAATTTTGCTACAGTTGCTCTAAAATCAAGGTTAAACCTATTTCCCGCTCAATGTTGCCTTTTGTTAAAGAATATGAAGTCGGATGTTCGATATCACATATGGAGTTTGAGTTTTATGAAAATTATGATTATGGGAATTGCCGATGCACATTTTTGAGCACTTTTTGGGGATGTTTCAAGTGAGGGGTATTGGCCATTCTGATCATGTTGCTACTACTACGAAGGCCACCATGCAAATTGAGGGTGGTTTAGACTTAGCCACACACTGGCGCCTAGGTATGTTTTTGTTAACCATGGTACTTGATTTTGTCTTTTTGTGTGCATTGAGGACAATTCACCTTTTTTTCAACGGGATGGGGGTACTTATGGGCCTCAGTGAAGTCTGAGTAGCTTTGGTCCATAACTATGCCTATTTTTGAATCCTAAGGATTTTCTTACGTGTGTTATTTTTCCCTATGGATATTTACTTTCGGTTGAACTGTCATGTTTAGGATGTTTAGGTAGTATTTGGAGCATATAGTACTGAGATTTATGACATATATATGTTTTTTTTTCTTTTTGTAAAAAAGTAAATGATACCCACCAAATTTTTGATTAGTTAGTCTAGATAGCAACTATGCATGTTTAATTGGTTTGACAATGCTTGTTCTAACAAGTGGGGATAAAATTGAGATAAAAAGAATAATTTGAGAGTATGTGTTGATAGTGCGATCAGTTCCATGTAAGTGTGAGTTTAATTTGCTAAATTCATGTTGTGTATTTTAATTCAGAATTTGCCCTATTCTCTGAGTTAGACAGTGGATTAGTTGGAATAGGAAAGGATCTTAGACCATTGTTCATGATAGTCCACTTAGCCTAAATATCTAACCAAATTCCTAATGTTTGAGCTAGACATGTACCTTTTCTTTGTAAAAAACCTAAGTGACCTAGCCTTGTAAGTTGTAAAATCCTAAAATTGGCCTTGGTCCTTCCTTGAACATTATCCATCTTGATTGAGGCAAAAAGTCTAAGTTGAGGGTCGCTACCAAAAGTGGCCCTGGTTTTGACTTTAAATAATGTGCACCTCATCTCAGGATAAAAGCCTGAGTTGACGGTAGTTAGTGTAAGGGTGAAACGAAAAATGAGGGGGAAGTTATTGATACATGGAAAAGTAGTAAATATGTGTACTAGGTGCAAGAAAAATGAGTTATGCCTTAGTATGAGTTAAAAAGAAATATGATGTGTAAAAACAAGAGAAAATTTTGAAAAATAAAAAGAAAACATCCAGAAAAGCTTGAAATAGGAGAATAGAGAGAATGGAATGAAGGTAACAGTGTTGATGGGGCAAAAATGTTGCAAAACATAGTGTCATGGAGGGCTTTAGTCACTATGTTCCCAAACACCCTTTCAGAGCCCCTAAGCCTACATTACAAGCTTGTAAAATCCTAAATTGATCCTTGTTCAAGTAGTCATAGGTCTTAGTCTTGAGTATAGAGGCAAGCACATGGTATTGGGCATAATACATGAATATCTTTTGTGAAAGAGAGTGATTTTGCATAGTCCCAAGATTATACATGGAAACATCATTGTTAGAGAGATATGTTGTCACGACCCAAACTATGGCCTAGATGTGACACGGCAAATGAAAAACCCGAAAGGACCCCAAACAAGCCTCTTAACATATCATACACATATCTTTGGTCACAGATGCAATTAAACAACAACAAGAGAGTCAAAATAGGGATAAAAGGACTAAGGGAAATCTCTGATACCATAAAAAAATATAAAGAGTCAGGCTCATAGCATAGATACATTGTACTATTCCAACAACACCTCTAAACTTAGAATGGAGCGGGACCCTAGACACTTTTTGGGCTCACCCACATAATGTCAAATATCAACATAATAGACGCTTTGGAAGTAACAAGAGAAAGTATATAGTGTCCTCGAACTCGAGGACTCGCCAATTATCTTCAATATGTCAAACTAGACACATGGAGGAGGATAGTGAAATAGAGCTCCTGTTCCTACATGGTAACATCATGTAGGCATAGAGTATGTGTTAGTACATTTGATTGTACTAAGTATGTAAGATGCAATGCAACACGAGATAGGCAACATAATCAAAATGCATAATTATAAGCAATGGATAGCATAATAACAATATGACATATATGGTCAATGCTTTAAGTAAAATATGTTTTTTAAATCTTTCAAATTACATAGACCATTATATGTAAGTGTGAAAAGAGACCTCAATGACATAGAATAAGACCAAGTGAACTACAACTTGAAATCCCGACGATTACCCCTCATAGGTAAAAAGGTAGTCTACTTGCCAAGGTAAACCAGACTTAAAACTTATGGGAAGATGACCCAATTTTGTATGAAGTAACCTTCCTTACGGGAACATAACACAATTTCGAAAAGGATTTCTTTAGAAACTTCACCTTACCAGAACAGGACCCAATTTCGGGAAGAACCTCAACAGAAAGTATACTAAATGGATTGACTAGTAAAACAAGGCTAAAACCTCATCCTATGGTGGCACATAGTTTAACGAAATAGAGAACTCCCTCAATCCGTTGGTGCTAAATCTAATCCCACGGAATACATAAAGTAATCACAGCTTTAATAATTCACAAGAGACATAGAAACATGACCCGAGTAGCTCTAAAACATCTTTGACCTTTAATGGTGAGCCTAACTTCAAAACAAGATTAGATCATCATCAAACATTACCTTTGTATTAGCATCAACATCAAAGGCTTACAAGAGGTAACATCTTTAAGAAAAGGGCTTAATCCTTCTTAACATCATCAACATTTTCATGAATTAAACACATCTTTAGAAAGCCCAAAATCATTATAAAGTCACTTGACACATAAATCAACCAATAGATCATCAAAACTTTAAGAATCCTTAAAAAAGCATTTTATCAAACACTTGGCGGGTGTATAATGCTAGTAAAAATCATTAATTTTGAGAGTGAAAACGTGTAAGAAAAACCAATATAAATCTCCCCACCAACACTTGGTAACATCCTCTAACAAGATACATCAAAACCCCTATTCAAATCTCATAAAAGATCATAAATTTATAACTTAAAACATGTATAGTTGAATCAACATTTCATAAAACCCCAATGTAGTTTATAGTCATAATCCATAATAAGTAATACCCATAAGTAAATCAACTTGAAAACATGCATTATATATGAAAAAGAAAGTTGGACACCATGGGTGAAAGGACCCAATGGTTGAAGCACATATACCTCAAACTTGGAGATTCCGTTGATGAAGATTTGAATGAAAACTTGAAGCTTGAATGAATTTATTGAGATTCAGAATGATATTTGGTACTTGAATTTTGAGTGAAATATTTGTCTAAGTGTTTGAGAGAGTATTGGGGAATGTCTTCTATGATATGGTGTTAAACTATGGCTAAGTATAGGTGTTTTTACATATAGGAAGGCTTAGGTGCAAGACCCCAAAGAGTTAGACCGAGATTAGGAAAATTAGAAACAAATACACTGCTCCATGACGCGTACTGCTACTGAATTACATTATTTATGAAATTCATTTTTCACTACGTGTCCTCTAAAATTCGGGGGACACCAATTTCGCACTCTATTTTTCCTCCTAAACAAGAATATGAAGTCAGGTTTTTGATATCACACACGAATTTTGAGATATATGAAAATTACGATTATGGGCATTTTTGAGGCATATTTTTGGGTTGTTTCAATATCTCCCCCTTGGGAACATTCATCCCCGAATGCCAAATAAACATATAGAAGAGAAGTAAACAAGAAGATTTCGGCCCAGTATGAATGCAACAATTACACTTAAACGTTATTTTCAAAAGTCTCAACCTGAATGCTAAAAGCACTATAAACTTGTCAACATAAACATGAATACATGCAAATGGCATAAGCGCTAAAACTTAGGATTTCGAATCACATGAAGGGCTTAGTTGTCATTTCAGGATTAGAGAAAGATGTATGAATATTGGTCCTTTACGACCACTTTGGCTTCCCTATTGGCTCTTTCGACTTGTCGATTCCGTCAAAGAACCTTGGCGGGAGTTACATCCTTGTCTCTCAACCTCCTCACTTGTCTATCCAAGATTTCTAGTAGAACTTCCTCATAAGTCAAATTATTCTACACCTTCAAATTCACAATAGCACTTGGGTTACCACACATCGCCTTAACAAAGACACATGGAAACCGGACGAACCATAATCATATCCATAGGCAAATCCAATCCTTATGCAACCTTACCAATTTCTCCTCCAACCCCTATAAGTGTCACAACTCAAGCCTAGTGCCTAGATGTAAAACAACAGAAGGGGAACCCAAAGGGACCCCCAGCAATCCTTTTAGAACATTATTAGACATCCTTGGTCGCGGAAGCAATAAAATAGCAAAAAAAAGGGTAGATAAAGGGATAACCGAGGCTAAGGGACATCATTCATATCATAACAACAAGACCCAAGAAAGAGTCAATATTCATAATATTACACATGACATGTCCAACAACACCTCTAATACATAGATAAAAGCGGGGGCCAAGACAAGCAACCGGGCTCACCCTCATAGTCAACATTTACATAAAAGAAAGGTAGTTATAGAACATAGTAAGAGACATAAGCAATGTCCCCGAAATAGAGCACTTGCCAACAAGCTTTAATAGAAGTGTACTAGCCACATGGATGAAGGTGCTCAAGTGGGGCTTCGATTCCTACATGGTGACATCATGTAGGCATAGAGTATGCGTTAGTACATTCGAATGTACTAAGTATGCAGGATGCAATGCAATAAGTGATAAGTACCATACTCAAAATGCATATCATAGACAATGAATAGACATAGAGCAATATGACATGTACGAATGATAATTGAATTAAAATCATGCTTATATAGAACATAATACATGTGTAAGGAGTGACCATTCTTAGTGTAGTCCAAGTCTTACCACCTCCTTGGAGAGGCGCATGAGGTACATACCCCTTCATGAGGTTGATGGAGTACAAACCCCCCTAACAAGGTTGATGGAGTACAAACCCCCAATAAGGTTGATGGGTACAAACCACCAACAAGGTTACACGGGCCTGCCACCTCCCAAGCGAAGCGATTGAGGTACAAACCCCTCAACAAGGTTACTCGGGCCTACAACCTCCCCAGTGAGTTTTGGTCATCCCCAACACTATAGAGATAATATCATATACATACATTCTTTTTATCATCATATACATATGTTACTTTCATCATCATTATAATCATCATATATAAACCTTCCTTTATCATCATAAAGTCATTCAACTCATAAGACATACATTGGACCTTCAATTCCTCAAGAATCTATAACTGATCATTTTATCAATCACTTGGCAGATGTGTAGTGCTAGTGTAAAATCATGCAATTCAAGAGGGTTATTATTCTATAAAATCAAATGTAAAACCATCAATAGATACTTGGTAACACCCTCAAGCAATATACATCAAAACCCTGCATTAAATCTCACAATAGATCTTAGATTCATAATCCAAAATATAGTAAAACAGTCACAATTTCATAAACCCCAACATAGTGTGCAGTGAATTTCACAACAAATAAGACCCATGAGTAAATCAACTTAAAATCATGCAATTTTAAGAAAAGGAAAATTGGGCATCATGGGTGAAAGGAACCCATGAAAGAAACCCATATAACTTAACTTTGGGCTATAGCTTGAAGAAGATTGGAGATGAAGACTTGAAGCATAAGTGAGAACCTTGAAATCCGAATGAGTTTGTGGCTTTAGTTTGGGAGATGAAATATTGGCCGTGTCTGAGTGTGTTTGGGAATGTCTTGAATGATATGAAGGTGAAATAAGACTAAGTATAGACATTTTTACACATTAGAGCACTTAGGCCCAAGACCCAAAAGTCTTGGACCGAGATAAAAAATCACTGGAATTAAAATACACAGGTCCGTGTCTAGTTTGCAAGGTGGAAATTTCACAGAGGCAAAATTAATACATGTCCGCTACAGCCGCGCGTCGTGGCAATGTCGTAGATCGATTCTGGATAAAGAAAATTACAAAAAATGAAATTGCTAATCATTTGCTCTTAAATCGTGGTTAGACCCATTTTCCCACTCAATTTGACCCCTGATCAAGAATACAAAGTTGGATTTTCGATATCATGCACATATTTTAAGATTAATGGAAATTACGATTTCAAGCACTTTCGAGGCACATTTTCGGGCACATTTTGGGGTCATTTCAATATCTCTCTTTTGGGAACATTTGTCCCTGAATGTCAAAGAAACACATGCGAGATATGCAAACATGACACTTTCAGCACACATAGAGATACAACAATGCACTTAAACATTATTTAAAAAATCTCATCATAAGTGTCAAATCATCATGAACTTGTCACTTTAAACATGAATGTATGCAATAGCATGAGGGATGAACTTAAGAACTGTGATCATATAAAGGGCTTATATAAATACTTCATGCTTGAGTGGAGTTGAAAAGATAAGAGTATCGCTTTTGCATATCCGCTTCGGCCTCCCAAGTAGCACTTTTGACTTGTTGGTTCCTCCAAAGGACCTTAACAGAAGCAACTTCCTTGTTCCTCAACCTCTTCACTTGCCTATCAAAGATCTCTATTGGAACCTCTTTGTATGTCAAGTTGTCTGCAACCTTACCCACAACATCAAGCGGCACAATAACGTTGGAATCACCCACACACTTCTTCAACATAGACACATGAAAGACCGGATGAACTAATTCCATCTCTCTAGGAAAACCCAACTTGTAGGACACCTTACCAATCCTTCTTATCACCCTATAAGGGCCCACATATCAAGGTCTTAGCTTGCCTCTTGTAACAAAATAGATCACACCCTTCATGGGTGACACCTTCAAATAAACCCAATCACTAACTTTGAATTTAAGATCCCTTCTCCTCACATTGGCATAAGACTTTAAGTGACTTTGGGCTATTTTCAACCTTTCTCTAATCATCCTAACCTTCTCAAGACCCTCTAGAACCAGATCTGGTCCCAACATAGCCATCTCTCCAACTTCCAACCACCCAACCAGTTATCTACAAATTCTACCATAGAGAACTACAAAAGGAGCATACCGATGCTAGAATGATAGCTATTGTTGTATGCAAACTCAATCAGTGGAAGATGATCATCCCAACTACCCTTAAGCTCTAATATACAATCCCTAAGAATGTCTTCAAGTGTTTGGATAGTTCTTTAGTCTTCACCATTCGTTAGGTGAAAGGTCGTACTAAGCTTTACTTTGGTTCCAAGACTTCTTTGGAAAGACCTCCAAAAGTGTGAAGTGAATTGTGCACCATGATCTGATATGATGAATAAAGGAACCCCATGTAATCTCACAAAGTCATGAATGTATAACCTAGCATACTCTTCAGCCCTATGTGTAGTCCTAACCAGTAGAAAGTGAGCTGATTTTGTCATCCTATTAGCCAAACCTATATGGAATCAAAACCTTTTCTAGTCTTGGGCAACCCAACCTCAAAATCCATATTAATCTCTTACCACTTCTAAGTAGGAATCTCTATGTATTGGGTTAGGCCACCTGACCTTTGATGTTCTGTTTGACTCGTTGGCAATTATGGAAACCAGAAACAAATTTGGCAATGCCTTTCTTCATGCCTCCCCACCAGTACACCTCTCTCAAATCTCTATACATTTGAGTAGAACTAAGGTGAATAGAAAAGGAAGAACCATGAGACTTCTCAAGAATTCTCTCACTCAAGCCATCAATGCAATTCACACACAGCTTGCCTTGGTATCTAAAGGTACCAACTCCCCATTGGTGGAAACCTCCACCTTCCCATCACTAACCAAGGCCTTTAATTCCACCAAGGAGGGATCAAGATTTTTCTTTAGCTTTCACCTCCTCAACCAATAAAGACTTAGAACCATGAACAACAACCACACCACCATTACCCACTTCTCCCAACCTAACTCCTAACCTAGCCAAATGATGGACCTCTCTAGACACCTCCTTATCACCACCGTAAACATGAGCTAGACTACCCATAGACACCCTACTCAAAGCATCCACCACCACATTAACCTTACCTGGATGATAATGCACACTCATATCTAATCCTTCAGAAGTTCTAACCATCTCCTTTGCCTCAAGTTAAGATCTTTTTGACTGAAGACATATTGGAGATTTGTATGATTGGTGAACACATCAATATGAACTCCATAGAAGTAAGGATGCAAAACCTTTAATGCATATACTATGACGGCCAATTCAAGATCATGAGTAGAATAATTCTTTTCATGCATTTTGAGTTTCCTAGAAATATAGGCTATCACCTTACACTTTTTCCATTAGAACACAACCCAAACAAACTCTAGAAGCATTACAATACACAACAAATTCTTCTAGCCCTTCTGGTAGTGACAAAATATGTGCAGACACAAGCTTTTCTTTCAATGTTTTGAAGATCCTCTCACACTCAGCGGTGCACACAAACTTGGGCTTCTTTTGAGTCAATTTAGTCATGAAAGAAGCAATAGAAGAGAACCCATTCACAAATCTCTAATAATAACCCATTAAGCCCAACCTAATATCCGACGGGGTCAATGGTCTAGGCCAATTTTTAATCACATCTATATTTCCAAGATCAACCTTAATACCACCCCCGACACCACATGTCCTAGGAAGGCAACCTCCCTCAACCAAAATTCACTCTTTTTATACTTGGTATATAACTTCTCTTCCCTCAATCTTTGAAACACAACCCTCAAATGATCCTCTTCTCCTCCTCACCATGAGAATAGATCAAAATATCATCAATGAATACCATAACAAATGAATCAAGGTAGGGTTTAAAGACCGTATTGATTAGGTCAATGAAGATGGCCAGTGCATCAACCCAAATGACATCATAACAAACTCATAATGTCCATACCTAGTCTGGAAGGTTGTCCTAGGAATATCATTACCCCTCACCTTCGCTTGATGATACATGGACCGAAGATCAATCTTAGAGAAATGGCTAGCCCCTTGCAATTGGTCAAACAGATCATCAATCCTTGGAAGAGGATACCTATTATGATGGTGACCCTATTAAGTTGCCGGTAGTCAATACACATTCTAAGAGATCCATCCATCTTTTCTACTAACAACACTGGTGCACCCTAGGTTATTGGCTCGGCCTAATAAATCTCTTCTCTAGCAAGTCTCTCAATTGTTTTTTCAACTCCTTTAACTCTACCGGGTCCATAAGGTAAGGGGCAATATAGTTGGGTTGAGTATTGGGAAGGAGGTATACCAAAATCTATTTCCCTTTTGGGAGAAACACTAGGAAGGTCATTTATAAAGACATCAAGAAACTCATTTACAACCTGAACCGACTCTATGGGAAGGACTTTGGACTCCACATCCCTAACATTCTGATAAAGACACCTCTTAGAGATCAACTTAATGCAAGAGACAAACCTACTCTTGACCACCATATCATGACTCTCCCACTCAAGGATGGGTTCATTTGGGAATTGGAATTTGACCCTACAGGTTCTACAATCAATAGAAGCATAATATGCATGCAACCAATCCATACAAAGAATGACATCAAAATCAACCATGTCGAACTCAACAAGATTACAAGGCAATACTTTATGCAAAATGCAAATAGGACAATTTCTATAAATATTCCTAGCAACAATAGATGCACCGATAGGAGTAGATACCTCATATGACTCACACAACAACTTGGGGTCAACATGAAACTTTTTTGCAATAAAGGGGGTAACAAAAGAAAGAGTGGCACTTGGATCAATCAATACGTGCACATCAAAATCAAAGATTTTCAACATAACTATAACGACATCGGGAACCTCATCAACCCCTTACACCCAATGTAGAGCACAAAATCGATTGTGCCTTGGGCCACCATCTTAACGGATGAACCTCCTTACCTTGTTACAATTTCGAGGGCAATCCATTACGTTATGCCCAATTTCTCCACAACCATAACAAGCATTTGTGTCCCTCAAGCATGGGCTATTATGACCCCTACCACATTTTGGACACCTACCTAACCATACCTCCAACACCTCGGGACCTTGGAAATCATTGGAAACCCTCTTATGAGAAGACCCCTAGCCTTGATGGATCTAGCCACCCTTTTGGAACTTTCTATCAAAACGGGCCCTCTTGGCCTCATGACCTCTCCTCTTCTTCAATTTCTCCTCCCCCATTTGTTCAGCATAGGTTATCAAACGTGAGAAGTCCATGTCACTAATCAACACGGTAGACTGGCACTCCTCACTAACCAAGTCGAAAACACCCGTCACAAATTTGTTCAACCTAGATCTTAAGTCAGCCACCAAATGTGGAGCATATTTGACTGTTGATTGAACTTGAGGGCATACTCCATCACACTCATAGACCCTTGTCTCAAATTCATAAACTCCAGCAACTTAGCTTAGCTAAGTTAAGGGGGAAGAACCGGTTAAGCAAGGCCACCTTGAACTCTTTCCAAAGAACCATATAGTTGACTTCTTTCTCTTCCTTCCATTGATTGTACCATATTTGTGCTACCCATTTAAGTGGGTAGACCACCAACTTCGCCTTATCCTCCAACCCTCATGATAGCTAAAATCTTGTAGACCTCATCAATGAACTCTTGAGGGTCCTCACTCATCTTTGACTAATAGAATTCTGGGGGATTCATGCGCATGAAGTCTCTCACCCAAGATGCCGGTGTAGGAGAATGAGAGGCTTAGGCCCCTTGGTTGGCTTTATTAGCCACAACTTGTGCAAGTAAGGTGAAAGTATCGGGAAGCTCTCTATTACATAGTTGCACCTCGGCTGTGCAGGATCTTCTCCATCTCGTGTTAGGCATAATATAGCATAGAAAAATACAATTATTAGGGGGAAAACCTTACTTCAACTTCTATAAGAAGAAGGGAAATATTTCCTAAACGCCTCATAGCCTCTAGCTCATAGTTGTAGTGTAGAAGACTTTAATCGACGTGGTGTGTTTGACTCCAAGGATCTAACAACCTAGTGCTCTAATACCAAATTTATCACGACCTAAGCCTAGGGCCTAGATGTGACATGACGCAAGGGGAACTCGAAGGGGCCCCAAGCAAGCCTCTTCAAATATCAATACACATCCTTGGTCGTGGAAGCAATAAAATAGCAACAAAAGAGTAGAATTAGGGATAACCAAGGCTAAGGGATATCATTCATATCATAATAACAAGAGTCAAGAGAGAGTCAATGTTCATAACATTACATATGATATATCCAATAACACTTCTAATACATAGATAAGAGTCAGGGCCAAGACAAGCAACCGGGATCACCCTCATAGTCAACATTTACATAAAAGAAAAGACTAAGTATAGGCATTTTCACTCGTGGGAACACTTAACCCCAAGACCCAAAAGCCTTGGACGAAGATGAAAAATCACTGGCAACAAAATACATAGGTCCACATCTGGTCCATGACACGGACATGTCTCGAAGGTGAAACTAATACACATTTATGACAGCTGCGCGTCGCGGCACTGTCGTGGATCAATTATGTATAAGGAAAATTATGAAAAATGAAATTGCTAATCGTTTTCTCTTAAACCTAGGTTAGACCCATTATCCCACTCAATTTGACCCCCTAATCAAGAATACAAAGTTGGATTGTCGATATCACACATGAATATTGAGATATATGTAAATTACAAGTTCGGCCATTTCTGAGGCACATTTTAGGGAACTTTTTGGGGTCATTTCAACAAGGACATACAATATGAACCCATTTGCCAACCTTAAACACACATAGTCCATCATTTCTCCCTTGGGAGAAAACCTCCACTGTACCATAATTAGCAAGTAATCTCACATTCCTCAAAATTAACAACATCACCCTCAAATGATCCATAAGCTCTTCCTCACATTCGGAAACAAACCAACATATCATCCCCAAGGACCACCACAAACATAACAAAGTAGGGATTAAAGACCCTATTCATGAGACCTATAGACATAGCCGATGCATAAGCCAAACCCAAGACACTATCCCAAATTAAAACATCGAAAGGACATCAAGAACGCATTGTCCACCGGAATCGACTCAATAGGAAGGACCTTATGTTCAACTTCCCTAACCCTCACATGATGATAGAGACACTCCTTAGAAACCAACCCTTAGAGTTCAATTGGACTTTAAGATAAGAAATAGACCTACCCCTTCACTACCACTCAAGGATGGGTTTATTAGGGAATTGGGATCTAACTTTTGCGGGTCCTACTATCAATGAAGACACAATACCCACGCAACTAGTGCACCCCAAGTATGACATCAAAATCCACCATATCAAATTCAACAAATCATAAGGCAAGACCTGATGCAATATGAACATTTGGAACAATATCTATGAACTTTTCTAGAAATAATAGACTCACCAATGGGGTAGACACTTCATAAGGTTCACCTAACACCTAGGACACACATGTAGCCCAGTAGCAACATAAGAAATAATGAAAGAAATAGTGTCATCTGGACCCATCAATGCATACATATCTAAGACAAAGGAAACTTTAACATATCGATAGTAAGAATGGACGCCTCACCCCTGCCTTGTCTCCTTTGGAGAACATAAAATTGATTATGCCTTGGGGCACCACCTTGATGACCTTCCCTTCCTCCTTGGCCCGCATTAGCCTTGGCCTTTAAGGACCATCACCTCAATCTTTGGGTTGAGCATGAGGAAAACTACTAACTTTGTTCCCAAACCCACCACAACCAATGCAAGCATTAGACTTCTTCAAACATGGGCCACTATGGCCTTTCCTACACTTTTGGTATCTTGGCTTTGCCACGCCCTCATTACTTCCTTGGAATCGTTGATTTGGAACCCTACCATTAGCATCCCCTCATTGGAAACTTTGGATAACTCTTTCCCTTGGAACTTATGGCCTTGAGCAAATCGGCCACCCTTGAAATTTTGAAACTCACCTTCAAAACGAGCTTTCTTTGCCTCAATAATCCTTCTCCTTGTACGCTTTTCACCCTCCAATTGTTTGGCATAAGTCATGAGATGGGATAAATCCATGTCACTTATCAACATGGTAGCATGACACTCATCATTAACAAATTTGGACACCCCCATCACAAATTTGTTCATCCTAGACCTCAGTTCGCCACCAATTGTGTAGCATAATTGGAGGGTTGGTTGAACTTGAGGGCATACTCCCTCACACTCATAGACTCTTGCTTTAGACTCATAAACTCCATCATTTTAGCCTTCCTTAGCTCAAGAGGAAAGAACCGGTTGAGAAATGTCGCTTTAAAATCTTCCCAAAAGGATGACATTATTGTTTCCCTTCTCTTTTTTCCATTGTGTAAACCATATTTGAGCCACCCCTTGAGTTAGTAGGCCTCCAAATCCGCCTTCTCCTCTGATCTAACCCCTATAATAGCCAACACCTTGTACACCTCATCATTAAATTCTTGACGGTCCTCATCCACCTTAGACCTATGAAATTCTGGTGGGTTTATCTTGGTAAAGTCTCTCACCCTTGAAGCCAGTTTAGAAGCATCAAGAGCTTAGGCCCCTTGGTTGATTTGAATAGTCATGGCATGATCTAAAATGGTAAGAGCATTCTAGAATCCTTCATGAACCACTCTCCATCTTGAGGAGCTTGAGGAGCGGGAGGAGCCGGTTGCTCCTCAGGAGTATGGGATCTTCTTCCTATTGGAATTGGTATGATATAGAATGGCAAAGAACATTTGTTAGGAGAAAACTTACCTTAACTTATATAGCACGACATAGACCATGAAGAAGGAAAACATTTCCTAGAACTCCTCATAACCTCCTATTCATAATTATGGGGCGCTTTACAACCATGAATAAGACTCTAATCGATATAGTGTATTGGATTACAAGGACAATTAACAACCTAGTATTTTGATACAAAGTTTTTCACAACCCAAACTAGGGCCTAGATGTGACACAGTGAATGGGCAACCCGAAGGGACTCCAACCAAGCCTCTTAGCATATCATACACACATCCTTGGTTACGGAAGGAATTAAACAACAATAAGAGAGTCAAAATAGGGATAAAAGGACTAAGGGAAATATTTGATATCATAAAAAACCAAAAAGAGTCAAGGTCATAGCATCGATACATCGTACTATTCCAACAACACCTCTAAATATTGAATGGAGCAGTGGCCAAGATACTTTATGGGCTTACCCTCATAATGTCAAAGATCAACATAAAAGAAGTTTTGGAAGTAACAAGAAAAGTAGGTAGTGTCGTTGAACTTGAGGACTCACCAAGCTTATCTTCAAGATGTCAAACTAGCCATGTGGAGGAGGATAGTCAAATGGAGCTCTGTTTCCTACATGGTAATATCATATGGACATAGAGTATGCATTAGTACATTTGAATGTACTAAGTATGTAGGATGCAATACAACAAGATATAGGCAACATAATAAAAATTCATAATTATAAGCAATGGATAGTATAATAACAATATGGCATGTATGGTCAATGGTTAAAGTAAAACATGCTTTGCAAATCATTCGTCTTACGTAGAATATAATATATAAGTGTGGGAACATACCTCAACCAACATAGAATAAGACTAAGTGAACTACAACTTGGAATCCCAATGATTACCCCTCAACTGTAAAGAGGTGGTCCGCTTGCCAAGGTAAATCATACTTTAAACTTACGGGAACATGACCCAATTTCATATGAAGTAACCTTCCTTATGAGAACATAACCCAATTTTGAAAAGAATTTCATAGGAAACTTCACCCTACAGTAATACGACCCAATTTATGGAAGAACCTTAAGGAAAATAAAACTAAATGGATCCATTAGTAAAGCAAGAGTAAAACGTCAACCTATGGTGGCATATAGTTTAACGAAAGAGAGCACTCCCTCAATCCATCAGTGCTTAATCTAATCCCATGGAATATATAAAGTAATCATAGCTTTAACTATTTGTAAGAGACACTGAAACATGACACAAGTAGCTCTAAACATCTTTGACCTCTAATGGTGAGCCTAACTTCAAAACAAGATTAGATCATCATTAAACATTACCCTTTAACATCAACATCAAAGGCTCACAAGAGGTAAAATCTTTAAGAAAAGGGCTTAATTTGTCTTTACAACATCATCAACATTTTCATGAATTAAGTATATATTTAGAAAGTTTCCAGGAAACAACCTCTCTACTTCTATGGTAGTGGTAAGGTCTGCGTATATTCTACCCTCCCCAGACACCACTTGTGGGATTATACTGGGTATGTTGTTGTTGTAAATATTAAATTTAGAAAGTCCAAAATCTCCATAAAGTCACTTGATACATAAATCAACCAATAGATCATCAAAATATTAAAAATGCTTAAAAAGGAATGTTATCAACACTTGGCGGGTGTGTAATACTAGTACAAAATCATGCAATTCGAGAGTGAAAGATGTAAGCAAAACCAATGTAAATCCTCCTATCAACACTTGGTAACATCCTCTAACAAGATACATCAAAACCCCTCTTCAAATCTCACAATAGATCTTAGATTTATAACTCAAAACATATATAGTTGAATCGATATTTCATAAAACCCCAATGTAGTGTATAGTCATAATCATTAATAAGTAATACCCATAAGTAAATCAACTTGAACACATGCATTTTATTTGAAAAGGAAAGTTGGGCACCAGGGGTGAAAGGACCCAATGGTTGAAACACACATACCTCAAACTTGGAGAATCCCTTGAGATTTTAATTAGAACTTGAAGCTTGAATAAATTCTTTAAGATCTGGAATGAGATTTGGTACTTGAATCTAGAGTGAAATATTTGTCTAAGTGTTTGAGAGAGTATTGGGGTATGTCTTGTATGATATGGTGTTGAAATATGGTTAAATATAGATGTTTTTATGCATAGGAAGACTTATTCCCAATACTCCAAACCCTTAGCCAGAGATTATAAAAACTGGCAGCAAAATACACTGTTCCGTGATAGGTCCTTGCCGCGGAGGAGTCACGGACTGCTACTAGAATTACAAAATTAGTGAAATTCATTTTTCACAACAGGTCCTCTAAAATTTGGGTTATACCTATTCCCTACTTAATTTTCCCCCTAAATAAGAGTATGAAGTTAGATTTTTGATAACATGCATGAATTTTGAGATAAATAAAAATCACGATTATGGGCATTTTCGGGGTGCATTTTTGGAAACTTTTTAGGGTCATTTCATATGTCACTTATTTCTATGAGGGTATTGCATTGCATTGTTAATAAGAGACTTATTCAGTGACTATTATTTGTTGATGGTTACCTCACTTTCCATAATTGTATTGTCACCTACATTGATTTGTGTTGATTTGCTTGATACTATCTGACTCTGTTTTGAAATGCGGTGTTGGTATCCGTGTTTGAGTTTGATAAGATGTATGCCATTAGATTGAGGTCTGTGTGTTACTATGCTGCTTATATAGATTGAGTTCGTCACTTAAGGATAAGCAATAATTTTAAGTTAAGGGTGTTGATGTGCTGTCAAAATACACCACTTTTGATGCTTAAAACATGGAATTTTGTGTATTCACAATGTAATATTAGTAGGTATGACATGGTTTTGTGTTTGTTTTGAAGGATTTTAGGGTTAGCATTGATTTTGGGAATAATATGCAGAAATTGCTGATTTTGAGGATCTATGAGACCTTGTAGGAGCAGTATAGTATTCTCTGGGCTGTGAAGAAGGTTCCATGTGCAATTCCAATATGGGGTGGATTTTTTGAAGTTTGGTTTACAAAAATACAGACGAGTCGTGGAACACTTTATGAGTCATAGATCAAGTCTCCTACCCTGAGGACCAAAGATGTAGGATTTTCTGAAATTTCATTGGACTAAACCCCTTACGGGTTGTAAAACCTTTTACGAGCCATAGAGAGGTGTCATAGAAGCCAAGTCCAGAATTAGAACAATAGTTTATGAAAGCCCGACTATGATTCGTAAATCACTATATAGCCCGTAAAGCATTTTATAGATCCTGCCTACCCAGTTATCCTATTTTGTTTGGATTTGTATTTTAAAAATTATAAAGAGATTTTTAGGTTATTTTTCTTGGAGAGATAAGTGAGATACAATGGAGAAAAACATTGGAGAGTAAACACTTGTAAACATTAATTTCACCTTCTAATTACAATCTTGTGATTCTTATTGAAGCTTTGGATTTTCTTGTGCTTAATTCAATTGTGTAAGTACTCTATCATGTTATTCAAATTCAATAGTCTTGCATTTTCACAAACCATGAGTAACTAAATCCACAACTAAGGTTGTAGGAACCATGAAGAACTAACAAAGTAAAACCGGACAATTCATAATTCCTGAAAAGTATGAATGCATGTATTAAATAATTCTCTTCATTTTTCATGTTTTCTAGTGGTGGCCAATATTGGAACCACCTAGTGTTACTGACTAGAATAAGGTAGTAATGAATTGGAAAAGAGATTAATTAACAAGATTCGATCGACATTTCTTATCTAATCAACCAAACTGGGCCAAAGGGAGGTTGTACTAGGACAGTAGGTAAGGTTTAGTATTGTCACATTGCAGGGATGAATCAAGTCACGTAGTGAAATTTTCCTCTTGCCTGGGCAAAGAGTTTGGTGAACTTAAGTTACCATTGTGCATACTACACACTTGAAAAAAATTCGATTATCCGGTGATACTAAGTTAGGGAATCATGGGGAACACAATACCCTAGTTCCTCTCCATATAGATTTAACTCTTGTGTTAGGATAGAATTACTTTTTACTAGTGATTACAAACCCCCCTACCCCCAACATGGGCAGATAACTTGGTTGCTAAAACCCAAATTGCAGAATTGAATTCTTCTAAGCCTACAATATTCCCTTAGGTTCCACCCTAACCTTAGTTAGGTTCTATTTCTGGACAATAACCACTTTAGCTCAAAAAAGAGGTGTAGCTTGGGCAACATCACCTGTGTTCTACCATGCATAAAATTATTCCTAATGATTTCATAGAGCTTTCCATAGATAATCTTGAAGTTAAACTTGGATTGGATTGTTTGCATGCTTTTTGTACCTCCATAGATTGTCAGACTCGTAGTGTCAAGTTTCTAATTCTAAATGAGTCTGCTATTGAGTGGAAGGGTAGTAGTTTTTCATGTAAAGGTCAGTTTGTCTCCAATCTAAAAGCCCACAAAATAATTTCCAAGGGGTGCATCTGTCATTTACTAAGGATTAGGGATGTCACATCCAAAAGTCCGTCTCTTGAGTTGGTCCCCATAGTCAATGAGTTTCCCAGTTCTCAAAAGAGTTTCCCAGTGTTCCTCCTAAAAGTGAGATAGACTATTTATAGATATTACACCCAACACTCAACCTATATCAAACCCTTCTTATAGAATAGCCCCGATGGAGTTAAAGGAAGTAAAGGGGCAACTGAAGGATTTACTAGAGAAGGATTTTATTAGACCTAGTAGGTCCCCATAGGGTGCCTGATGTTGTTTTTGAAAAAGAAAAATAGGTCACTCCAGATCTGTACACACTACCGTCAACTTAACAAGGTTACTATAAACAACAAATATCCACTTTCAAAGATTGATGATTTATTCAACTAATTGCAAGGTGTCAAACATTTTTCAAAAATTGATTAGTAGTTCGGATATCATCGATTGAGGTGAGGGAAAGTGATACTCCTAAGATGACATTTTGGAAAAGGTATGAACACTTCGAATTTATGGTGATGTCCTTTGTTTTAACTAATGAATCAGTAATCTTTGCAGACCTCATGAATAGAGTTTTCAAACTCCACCTAGATATCTTCATGGTGGTATTTATTAATGATATTTTTATCTATTCACAAAATGAAAAAATCACAAGGAATATTTGAGGGTTGTCTTACAAACCTTGAGAGATTAGAACTTGTTTTCCATGTTCAATAAATGTGAGTTTTGGGTTGAAAGAGTTTGCATTCCTTGGGCATGTAGTGTCAGGTGATCGGATGAATGTTGACCCCAAAAAGACGGAAGCGATAAGAAATTGGCCTAGACCATTGACCCTTATGGATATTAGAAGTTTCTTGGGCCTAGCCAAGTATTATAGAAGATTTGTTGAATGGTTCTCCTCCATCTATCGCCATCGACTAAGTTGACTTAAGAGGAAGAATAATTTGTGTGGATGTATGAGTATGAGAAGAGCTTCCAAACTTTGAAGGATTAGTGACCTCGGCTCCAATATTGACCTTACTAGAGGGTACTATTAGGTTTGTTATTTACTGTGATGTCTCAAGAATCGGTTTGGGTTGTGTTTTTATGAAATATGCTTCAAGGCAAGTAAAGGTACATGAGAAGAACTAGCTAATATATGATCTTTAACTGGCGAGTATGGTGTTTTCATTGAAAATTTGGCGTTACTATCTATAGGGGGTCTATGTCGATATATTCACCAATCATAAGATCCTTTAATATGTGTGTACACGAAGAGATCTTAACTTAAGGCAAAGGAGATGGTTGGAACTCCTCAAGGATTATGACATGAATGTGAGATATAACCCCCGTAAGGCTAATAAGGTAGCCGATGCATTTAGTAGAATATCCATGGGTAATTTTTCACATCTTGAAGATTAGGAAAGAGGAAATTAGAAAAGGAAGTTCTTAGGTTGGCTAGATAGGGGGTAAAGTTTAATGATGCTAAAAAATGGTAGTGTTATAATATTAAATGACTTCAAGTCATCATTGATTGCAAATGTCAAATCTAAGCAAGACCTTGATCCCACCTTTGTTGAATTAAAGACCTTGGTGAAGGAAATAAAGATAGATGTCTTCTCATGAGGGGGAGATGGGTTACTTTGTTATCAAGGAAGATTGTGCATGTTGGATGTTGACAATTTAAGAAGTTTGATATTTCAAGAAGCTCACAGCTCCTCTTATTCTATTGACCTCGGTTCCACTAAGATGTATAGAGATTTAAGAGAAATGTATTGGTGGAACAACATGAAAAAATACATTGATAAATTTGTGGTAAATACTCCAATTATCAACAAGTTAAGGTTGAACACCAAAGGTCGGTGGACTTGGCTTAAGATATTGAGATCCCCAATTGGAAATAGGAAGAAATTAATATGGACTTCATAGTTGGTTGCCTAAGACCAAGAGGCATTTTGACTATATATGGGTGATGATAGATAAGGTGACGAAGTCAGCTTATTTCTTGCTAGTCAAGACAACTTTTGGTGCCGAAGACTATGCCAAGTTATATATTCAGGAGTTGGTGAGGTTGCATGGGTTTCTAATGTCCATCAGACAATGAGACTCAATTCACGTCTTACCTTTAAAAATCATTCCAAAGAGGTCTTGGTACCAAAGTGAAGCTAAGCACTGCCTTCCATCCTCAAATTGATGGACAAGCTGAAAGGATAATTCAAATATTAGAGGACATGTTGAGGTTTTGTGTATTGGAATATAGAGGGAGTTGGGATAATTATTTACCTCTTAAGTTTTCTTCCAATAATAATTTTCACTCAAGCATTGAGATGGAGTCATTTAAGGCTCTATACGGTAGGCAATGTAGATCATCGGTTGAATGGTTTGAAGTTATGAAAGAACATTGCTACGGTCGAATTTACTTATTAATGTCATGGAAATAGTGATACTCATAAGAGAAAGACTAAATATGGCTCAAAGCAGACAAAAGTCCTATTCTAATGTGAGAGCAAAGGACCTTGAGTTTAGAATTGGTGATTGGGTCTACTTGAAGGTGTCACCCATAAAGGGTGTAGTCTGATTTGGCAAGAAAGGGAAGTTGATCCCTAGGTATATAGGGCTTTACAAAATTGTGAGAAGGGTGGGTAAGGTGGCATATGTTTTAGAATTACCATTGGAAATACATATGATTCAATAGGTATTCCATGTGTCGATGTTGAGAAGATTCATGAGGGATCCAAGCTCCATAATTCCATTGGAGGACGTGAGTGTTGAGGAGTATTTGACTTATGTTGTCGGTTGAAATCCTAGATTGACAAGTGAAAAGGTTGAGGAACAAATAAGTTCCACCCATGAATGTACTTTGGAGGAACCAAGAAGTAGATAGTGCAACCTAAGAAGTGAAAGCAGATATGATGAAGTAATATCCTTATTTCCTCCACTCTATTCAAACCTAAGGCAATCAATTAATCATATCTATGGTGTCAAATCATGTATTTCAGACTTTTATGTCATGTTGCATGTGTACATACTCATGGTAACATATTTTGATCATTTTTTATGCATAAGTTTGAGATTTCATGGAAATGATGTTTAAGTTGCATTGATGCATTTATGTTAAGGCTAAAAATTGTCTTGTTACTCCTTTCAAACATATCTTCATTACATTTGGGGACAAATGCTCTCAAGGAGGAGATATTGTAACACCTCCCAAAGCAATTTGAAATGCCCTTATATTATATTCCTCGAATAATGCAATTTCCATTGTCACGACCCAAAATAGGGCCTAGATGTGACACGGCGCAAGGGAACCCAAAGGGACCCCAAGCAAGCCTCATAAAGCATCATTACACATCCTTGGTCATGGAAGCAACAAATCAAGAATCAGAAATTAAAGAATGGGGAAATGGGGCTAAAGGAAAAACTTGAACAATATCATGATCAAAAGACAAGAGTTATACTCATATCATAGATACTTAGCATGTCCAACAAACACCTCTATTCATAAATAAGAGCTGGGGCCAAGACAAAATAACCAAGCTCACCCTCATAGACAAAATAAAAAATAAATATGAATGTCTCAATACATAATAGAAGAAACATAGACTAGGTCCCCGAAATGGAGGACTCACCAACTAGCTTGAATAACAGCGAACTAGCCAAGTGGAGGAGGATGAACAACTTGGACACTAATTTCTACATAGTGCCATCATGTAGGCATAGAGTATATATTAGTATATTTGAATATACTAATCATGTAGGATGAAATGCAACAATAGATAGGCATCATAATAAAAATGCATAATATTAAGCAGTAGGCATAATATACAATATGATATGTATGATCAATGCTCATATAGGTTATAATATGTGTAGAAGAGACTAAACTAGCTATTCAAGGTATAAAGCCCTTGGTGGTTGTGTGGTATAAACCCTTCACATGCTTGATAGTAATCACACCTTACCAACACGGTGACGATTTATAAACCCCTCGCATGGTTGATGAGTATAAACCCCCCAACATGTTTACCCGGGCTCTTGTCCCCCTGAATCGGGTATGGTATAATGCAACACTTTATATTGAGTATATCATATACATAATCTCATTTCATCATCATAACATCATTCATATAATATCTCATGCTTTGGGCCTTAAATTCCTCAAGAAGCCACATATGGACATTTCATCAAACACTTTAAGGGAGTGTAATGCTAGTACAAAACCATAAAATATAGGAATGAAATCATGCAAGAAAATCCATTGTAAAAAAATCAATCAACACCTTGAAACACCCTCAAGGCATATACATCAAAACCTCTTCTCTAATCTTACAATAGATCAAAGGTTTATAGCTCAAAACATAGCAAAACATTCACAACTTTACATAGGTTTAACATAGTGTACAATGAATTTCATAATAATCAAGAACTATTTGTAAATCAACTTTAAATCATGCAATTTATGTAAAAGGAGGCTTTGGTATCATGGGTCATGAAAGAAGCCCACATTCCTTAGCTTGGAGATGAACTTAGTGAAGATTGGAGATGGAGACTTGAAGCTTGAAGAAGAACCTTGAAAGAGAACCTTAGCTTGGGATGAGGGTTTAGGACTTGAATCTTGAGAGAAATATTAGTCTAAGTGTTTGAGTGAGTATTGAGAAATATTTAGGATGATATAAGAGTGAAATAAGGCTAAGTATAGGTATTTTCAAGTTTGGGACCCTTAGGCTCAAGAATTAAGAGGCTTGGACCGAAAAAAATAAAATAGACACCAAAAATAATAAGGGCATGTCGCGGAAGTACGGCGGATTTGCCTCTGCAAATTGCATTTAGTGTACAAATGAGTTCTACGAAAATGGGTATAAATCCTCTATCGAACTCGGAATGAGGTGAAACCAAGTGCATTGAAAGCTAATTCAAAGGCTTTAAGTTGGTAGGTCATTGGCCACCCAGTTCATTGTGTGCTACGAGATATGCCCTTAGAAGTTGACCCTCCTAAATCACATTTTTTGTAATTTTTCAATTTTGATACGGTTGCTCTAAAATTCGGGTTACACCCATTTCCTACTCAATTTGACCCTCTTGAACAAGAATATGAAGTTGGATTTTTGAAATAATGAATGAATTTTTAGATATATGGAAATCATGATTTTGGGTACTTCCGAGGCACATTTTCGAGCACTTTTTGGTGTCGTTACAATATCTCCCCCTTGGAACATTCACCCTCGAATGTAAAAGAGACGTACAAGACAAGAGTAATCATCAACAATTCAGCCCCAATACAAATGGAACATTACGTTAAAACCACCATTTTCAAGATCTCAACATAAGTGTAAATTCATCATAAATTTGCCAACTTAAACATGAATGCATATGAGTGACATAGGGATGGAACACAGGACTTGAAATCACATTAAGAACCTAGTCTCTATATTAGGCTCGATTAGAGTGAACGAGGTACTAATATCACCCTCATAAGACCACTTTGGCATCCTTGGAGACACCTTTGACTTCATGATCATTTCAAGATAGCCTTAATGAACACCACATCCTCATTAATCAACTTCTCCACTCATCCATCCAACACCTCCATCGAGACCTTCTTTTAAGCCAATTTGTCCTCCACGTCACCCACAATTTCAAGGAGTGCTATAGCACTAGAGTCACTAACACATTCTATCCTCCTAGAAGCATGAAGAATCGAACGAACCATATCTACGTCGATAGGCGAATCCCTAAACTTATGCAACCTTACCAACCTCCCTCTACACTCTATAAGGACTCATAATCCTCAAGTCAATTGTCAATCTTAAATACACCTAACCCACTTGGTGCCATAACTGCTATCTCCCCCTTGGGAGACAACCTCCTCTCTATTACTCTCTCACCCAAAACTTCAAATTCTAATAAGGTGGAAATCAAGGCCTTGCCTAATATAGTCCTATTAACCCAAGAAGATTTGGAACCATCAAGAACACGATACTACCCTTCTTAACTTCCTTCAACCTAACTCCCTATCTAGTCGACCGATGGCATCTCTATACCACTATTATCCACACATACTAGGCTACCTAGAGCACCAACCACAACATTAGCTTTACCGGAAAACCAATTTCACACTCATACCATAATTCCTAAGGAGTTCTAACAACCTTGTTGTTATCCTTAACTCAAACATATCATATTTAGCAACCAATCCCCCAAATGATTCACAAGCTCTAAATAAATCAATACCTCATCACTAGAAACCACCACAAACATACCAAGATAGAGTTTTAAGACCCTATTCATGAAACCCATAAACACAATCAATGCATATGCCAACTAAAAAAACTCCACTAGTATTCAAAATGCTCACTCCTAATCTGAAAAGGACACTTAGGGATATCATCTACCCTCATCCTCACCTGGGGAAAAACCTTAGAGTAGTGAATGGCCCATTATAGTTAACCAAGGATCAATCTTAGAGTAGTGAATGGCCCATTATAGTTAACCAAATAGATCGATTATCCTTACCCATCATATTATAACCTTAAAAGTTCTACACTCATTAGAAACATGCTATGCAAGTAGCCCAAGCTACCCCAAGACCCCCCCTTCCCCCAACACAACAAGCCAAATTATCATCCCACAAGAATACTTATAATATGCATGTACATACTTTCAAAGAGGCAATAGTCATTTTACAAATCATTTCAATGCACAATTGGGCTTAGAAGCCAAATACCATTCATAATAATTTATACTTAGGCTCAAAAGCCAAGATCATAATTTCATAGTCATAATACTCATGCATATGAATAGCCCCCATTCATATACAAAATGGTGCAAGCACCCAAAATGCTTAAAGAGTCAAAATCAAAGACATATATGTGATCACAATATTATCATAACCAACCTTTTATCAAGATCATACTATAAAACGAAATTGAGCTTACCCATATCATAATTTTTTCAAAATAATCCATGTACATAAACGTTACGCTATGAAGAATGAGGAAATGACATAGGTAATTAAGACTCTATTTAAAATCAACATTTATATTACGAAGTTGAAGTGAAAACATAATTAATTCCATATTTAAATCCATAGTGTAATCTCTCATGCATAAATCATTCAAAAAGGGAACATGCATACTTATAACTTCAAAAACCCAAAGTAAATCCTCATATAACGGCTTAAATCACATTAAAATCATCAAATAAACACTACCCATGCATCAATAAAATTTTAGGAATCATAATATTCAAATTCCAAATTAAAATAAGTAAAATCCATGTAGGTTTTCTTGAAAATAATTCTGGGTCTCCTTAATCGGAAGGAATCAAGGATCAACCCACGTACACACAAATTCTACTAGCACCAAGGAATAACACAAGAAATAGCAACTTCCAGACCTATCAAATCACCTTACTCAAAACGTCGATCACAACATTGGCCTTATTTAGGGTCAATTAAGTCGTAGCAGACGCAATAGAAGAGAACCTATTCGCAAATTCCGGTAATAGTCCGATAAACCCAAGAAGCTCCTAATATCCGATAAAGTCAAGGTTTAGGCTAGTCTCTAATCAACTTTGTCTTACTAAGGTCCACCTTTATACCATTACCAAAACCACCACAAACCTATTAGAGTAGGGACTAAATATCTTACTCATGAGACTTATAGGAATACCAGGTATACTAGTCAAACCAAAGAACACTAGCCCAAAATTCAAAATATCAGAAAGGACATTCAAAGTCTCATCTACCAGTAACAACAATTGTATAGACAAAACAACTTAGGTTCAATACCTCCATTTTTCTCACAAGATAGCAAATTTAATGCCTTGGAACCCAAGTATACCTTAATACAAGAAGTGGACCTACCTCCCTTGCTTCCATTCAACAACCTCCCATACAAAGATGGGCTCATCAGGGAATCGGGGAGCTATCTCCGTGGGTACTACCATCTATGAAGACACAACATGTATGCAAACATTCCATTCCTATAGTGACATCCAGATCTACCATGCCAACTCCAATAAACCATAAAACAAGATCTAATGCAATACAAACCTGGATCAACACTTATAAACCTTCTAGTAACAATACACCCAACAAAAGAATAGACACCAAAGATCCACGCAACACCTTAGGCACACAAGAAGCCCCAATAATAACCCAAACGAATAGAGAAGATATAGTGGCACGCCGGACCTAACAATACATGCACAATAAATCCAAGAAAACTTCAATTTAACGATAATAACATCAGGTATCTCATCCCCTCCTTGAGCCACTTGATCAACACGGCCACCTTGATCTAAAGGTCGACCATACGGGCAATCCAGAATTTTGTGGTCTATGTCACCACACCCAAAGCATACACCATGTTTCTCCAACATGCGCCACTATGAGTCCTCCCATATGTTGGGCATTTAAGACGAGTTATCCCATCATCACCCTCCTTACTCTTATTACATTTTTGAGGGCAATCAATTTTCTTATGACCCACCTCCCCACAACCATAACAAGCATTAATACCTCTCAATCATGGGCCATCATGACACCTACCACATCTCGGGCACCTAGCATAAGGCACCATACCACCTCTATCTCTCCCCTTAGAGGTTTGGAACTTACCCACATTACGGGCCCTCTTGGCCTCAGTACCCTCCCCTCCCACCATTAGAAGTCTTGGGAGCACCTACTTCTTGATATTGTTATAGATTTTGTTATAAATGTCATTTTTAACACTCAACCCATTTCTATTCCCCCTTATCATATGGCTCCGGCGGAGTTGAAGGAGAAATTGATAGATTTGTCGGAAAAGCTTTCATAAGACCTAGTAAATCACCTTAGGGTACAACAGTGTTGTTTATGAAGAAGAAGGATGTTTTCTTAGAATGTACATTGATTACAAGCAATTGAATAGGGTCACCATAAAGAACAAGAATTCTCTATCGAGGATTGATGACTATTTTGATCAACTTCACAGGACTAATTACTTTTCTATGATTGATCTTCATTCTGATTACGACAAAGTGAAAGTGAAGGAGTGTTATATTCCCAAGATAGCTTTTTGAACTAGGTATGGGCATTTTGAACTTGTGGTTATGTTTTTTGGGTTGACTAATGCACCAACTATATTTATGGATCTCATGAATAGAGTCATTAAACTCTACCTTGACTTGTTTGTGGTAGTTTTTATTGATGATATCTTGATTTATTCCCATAGTGAGGAGGAGAATGTGAATTACTTGAGGATGGTGTTACAAACCTTGAAGGAGGAGAGGTTGTATGCCAAATATGAAAAATGTGAGTTTTAATTGAAAGAGGTTGCATATTTGGGACATGTGGTATCAGGTGATTGTATTAAGGTAGATCCTACGAAGATGGAGGTGATTAGAAATTGGCCTTGACCTTAGACTCCATCAGATATTAGGAGTTTCTTGGGTCTAGCAGGTTATTACCGGAGGCTTGTAAGTGGTTTCTCTTCTATTGATTCCCCTATGACTAAGTTGACCCAGAAGAAGACAAAAATTGTTTAGACCAATGAATGTGAGAAGAGATTTCAAATCTTGAAAGATAAGCTTGTCTCCGCTCCTATTTTAGCCTTAACGGAAGGGTTAGAAGGGTTTGTAGTTCATTGTGATGGTTTTAGAATTGGTTTAGGGTGTGTGTTGATGCAAAATGGTAAGGTGATAGCATATGCCTCTAGAAAACTTAAAGTGCATGAGAAGAATTATCCCACCTATGATCTTGAATTGGCGAGCGTGGTGTTTGCTTTGAAAGTTTGGTGTTATTACTTGTATAGGGTCCATGTTGATGTGTTTACCGATAATAATCTCCAATATTTGTTCACCCAACAGGATATTAACTTAAGACAAAGAAGCCGGTTAGAGCTCCTTAAGGATTATGACATGAGTGTACATTATTATCCCAGCAAAGATAATGTTGTGGCCAATACTCTAAGTAGAGTATCCATGGGGAGTTTAGCATATATATGGTGGCAAAGGGTTGGCTAAAGATGTTCACTAATTGGCTAGGTTGGGGGTTAGGTTGAATGAAGTGGAAAATGGTGGTATAGTGGTTGTTGATGGTTCTAAGTCATCCTTGATTGAGGAGGTAAAGACAAAACAAGATCATAACCCTGCTTTTCTAGAGTTGAAGACCCTGGTGAAGGATAGAAAAGTGAAGGTTTTTTGCCAAGGTAGAGATGGTTTTCTTAGGTACCAAGGTAGATTGTGTGTGCTTAATGTTGATGATTTGGGGATGTTCATTTTAGATGAGGCTCATAATTCATCATATTCTATTCAGCCCGATTCTACAAAGATGTATAGAGACTTGAGAGAGGTGTATTGGTGGGGTGGTATAAAGAGAGATATTGCCAAGTTCATATCTGGATGTCACAATTGCCAACAAGTGAAAGCCAAAAATTATAGGTCGGGTGGCCTAGCCCAAGACATAGAGATTCTTACTTGGAAGTGGGAAGAGATCAACATGGATTTTCTGATTGGTTTGCCCAAGACTAGGAAACACTTTGATTCTATTTGGGTTACGGTTGATAGAATGACAAAGTTGGCTCACTTCCTACTGGTTAAGACCACTTATGGTGTCAAAGATTATCCTAAATTGCATATTTATGAGTTGGTTAGATTGCATGGGGTGCCTTTGTCAATCATTTCAGATTGTGGTGCTCAATTCACTTCATATTTTTGGAGGTCCTTCCATAGGGGTCTTGGTACAAGGGTTAAGGTTAGCATGGCTTTTGATCCTCAAACAGATGGTCATGTCGAAAGGACTATCCAAACTCTTGAGGATTATCCAAACTCTTGGGTGGGTGGTTTGAAGTGGGGGAGATGGCTTTGCTAGGCTTGGATTCGGTCATAAAGGCATTGGAGAAGGTGTGGTTGATAAGGTAGAGATTGACAACAACCTAAAGTAGACAAAAGTCATATTCGGATGTGAGAGGGAGAGATCTTGAATTTAAGGTTGGTGATTGGGTCTACTTTAAAGTCTCACTCGTGAAGGGTGTGGTTCGATTTGGTAATAAAGTCAAGTTGAGCCCAAGGTTTGTAGGGCCTTACAGAATTTTGAGGAGAGTTGGGAAGTTTGCATATGAATTGGAGTTGCCTATGGAAATGAATATGGTTCATCCAATCTTCTATGTATCCACGTTGAGAAAGTGTGTGGGTGATCAAAGTGTTATAGTGCCCTTAGAGGTTTTGGGTGTTGTAGAAGATAATTTGACCTATGAGGAGGTCCCAGCGGAGATCTTTGATAGATAAGTGAAGAGGTTAAGAAACAAAGATGTAACTTCTGTCAAGGTCCTTTGGAGGAATGCACAAGTTGAAGGTGCCACATTGGAAGTTGAGACAAACATGAGAAAGTGATATCCATATCTCTTCTGTTCTACTCAAGCTGATGGTACTAATATAAGTCGCCTATATAATTCCAAGTCCTAAGTTTCAGCCTTCATGTCATGTTGCATGCATGTATATGGTAATAAGTTTATGGTCATTTTGGCATTCATGTTGACATTTTTTTAAAGAGATGTTTAAGTGAAATTGTTGCATTTATGTTAGGATGAAATCTTCATGATTACTTCTCTTATACATGTTTCTTTGAGATTCGAGGACGAATGTTCCCAAGGGGGAGATATTGAAACGCCTCAAAAATTGCTTCGAAAATGCCCATAATTGTAATTTTCATATATCTCAAAATTCATATGTGATATCAAAAATCTGACTTCATAATCTTGATCAAAGGGAAAAATTGAGTGGGGAATGGGTATAACCCAAATTTTAAAAGACCGGTATCAAAAAATGATTTTCGTATAGTTTTTGGAAATAGTGGCAGTGTGCAATGACTACGAACCCATCATGGAGCAGTATTAACACTTCCTTAATTTTCTGTTTCGACCTAAGGGCATTAGGGTCATGGCCCACTTAAGCATGAAATCACCCATACTTTTCCATTTTTCAACTTCATATCACTCAAAAACCCTCTTTAAAACCTATCAACCATTTTATAAAAATTCTCATCCAAATCAAAGGATTTCAAGCTCACATTGGATCTCAAGAACTCAAACCCAGATTCAAGTCTTCTTCAAATTGTACATCAAGGAATCCCCAAATTTAGGTATGTTGGTTTCATCGATTGAGTTCTTTTACCCATGGAGCCCAACCTTCCTATTTTATGAAAAGTGCATGATTTCAAGATGTATTACTCATGGGTATCTATTATTATGAAATATGAATGTGAAATATGTTGGGGTTTTGTAAAATATTGTTGATTATGCATGAATATCTATTTTAAGCTTATACTATCAATTGATCTTTGTCTTTTAAGACTATACATGTTTTAAGCTATGAAATTTATAAACTATTCTGAAGTTTTGATATGATTTACAAGTTACCCATGATGGGGTTTTACCATGATGTTGGTTAGTTGATTTACATGACTTAAGATGCATTGATTTCATTATTTGATGATCTATACTCTTGCATTTTGCATGATTTGAACATGCACTCATATGTACAAAAATATACCTTGGAAGTGCCCAAAATCGTAGTTTTCATACATCTCAAAATATGTGCGTGATATAAAAATTTGACTTCATATTCTTGATCAGGGGAAAAGTTGAGTGGGAAATGGGTCTAACCCAAATTTTAGAGAAACCCTATCAACAACAACATACCCAGTGATATCCCACAAGTGGGGTCTGGGGAGGGTAAATTGTATGCAGACCTTACCGCTACCTCATAGAAGTAGAGAGGCTGTTTCCTAAAACCCTCAACTCAAAACCCATAAGCAGAAATACTAGATATGACAAAATGACAGGTAAGAGAATGGAACAACAAATGCAACTAACAGTCAATGTCACATGACAATAAATAAATGTTAAAACTAACACATATACGCTAGATAATGAAAAGAAAAGGGAATATAAAAAAAATACAAATGCCAACAGTAATACGAAGACAACCACGACAAGGAATAGGAAGAAGAAGAAGAAAAACTTAGCCGGCTACTCTAATTTGCAACTTCCACATCCTTCTATCTAGGGTCATGTCCACAGTGAGGTCAAGTTCCGCCATGTCCTGTCTGATCACCTCCCCCCAGTACTTCTTTGGTCTACCTCTACCCCTTCGAGCAGCTCCCACATCCAACCTCTCGCACTTCCTAACAGGAGATTTGAAAATCCAAAAATATAAATTCCAATGAGCTATGTGTGCCCCTAGCGCCCAGCCAGGGAACTAATGTATATTTTTATGCCCAGTTTTGTTGTTCAGTCCAAGGCTTTTGGGTCATGGGCCTAAGTCTTCCTATATGTAAAAACACCTATGCATATCCATATTTCGCCTTCATATCATACAAGATATTCCCCAGTACTCTCTCAAACAATTACACAAATATTTTACTCAAACTTCAAGTACCAAAAATCATTCCGGATCTTAATGAATTCACTCAAGTTTCAAGTGTCCATTGAAATCTTCCTCAAGGAATTCTCCAAAGATAAGGTATGTAGGTTTAAACCATTGGGTCCTTTCACCCATGGTGCCCAAGCTTCCTTTTTACATAAATTTCATGTTTCTAAGTTGATTTACATAGGGTCAAACTACGAAATTAACTATGAACTATGTTGGGGTTTCATAACGTGTGACTATTGAAGCATCTTTTGAGCTCCGAATCCATGATCTATCTTGAGATTTGGTGAAGGGTTTCAATGTATATTGGTGGGTTGATTTACTTCAAGTTTTTTGCATGATTACACTCTTAAATTGCATGATTTTATAATAGTATTACACACCCACCAATGGTTTAATAAAATATCTGATTTAGAGTTCTTGGTCTATTGATGATCCATTGCATGACCTATGACTTGTATGACTTTATTATGATAAAAGGATAGTATATATGTGTTGACTTCATGAAAAGTATCCTAGCTTTATGAGTTCACCATAACCAATTAAGGGGTTGATACCTCAATCACCTGGGATGGGGGTGGTATACCATCAACCAATTAAGAGGTTGATACCTCAATCACCATGGATGATAGGGTGTGATAATCATCAACCAATTGACAGGTTGATACCTCAATCACCTCGGATAGGGGTTGTATGCCATAAACCAATTGAGGGGTTGATATCTCAATCACTTTGATGGGGGCTGGTCATGCCCAACAACCAATTGAGGGCTTGATTGCTCAATCACTTCCAAGGGGTGGTCTACCTTGGATTCCAAGTACTAAGTTTTCTTTGTTTATGATGATGGTCATTCTTACAAATCCATTATGTTTTCTATATAAGTTTATTTAACTTCAGGCATTTATCATGCATGCCATGTTGTGAATATACTATCTCTTGCTTACAATTATGCATTTTGATTATGTTGTCTATCTATTATTGCATTGCATCTTACATATTTAGTACATTTAAACGTACTAATGCATAATCTATTCCTACATTATGTTACTGTCACGACCCAAGCCTAGGGCCTAGATGTGACACGGTCCAAGGGGGAACCCAAAGGGACCCCAAGCAAGTCTCTTAGAATATCATTACACATCCTTGGTCATAAAAGCAATAGATACAACATAAAAAGAATACAAATAGGGGCAACAGGACTAGTGAAAAGCTTTCACAACATCATAATCAAGGGACAAGAGACAAGCTCGTATCATAGACATCAAGAACAATAGAGTCAAGGCTCTTAGCATAAATGCATAGCATGTCCAACAAGCACGTCTATACATAGATAAGAAAGGGGGCCAAGACATAGTAATTGGGCTCACCCTCATGGTCAAAATAGACAATAAAGAAGAATGTCTCAATACACAATAAGAGAATCATAGAGTAAGATCCACAGAGTGGAGGACTCACCAACTAGCTTTAATAACACCGAACTAGCCATGTGAAGGAGGAGGATGATCAAATTAGGCATCGGTTCCTACATGATGACATCATATAGGCATAAACTATGCGTTAATATGAATAAATTTACTAAGTATGTAAGATGCAATGCAAACAAAAATTGAGCATCATAATCAAAATGCATAACAATAGAAAATCAACATACTTATAACAATATCATATGTATGGTCAATGCAAGAGTAAACATGCTTAAGTAATTCATTCTCATATAGAATATCATCTATGTAGAAGAGACCAAGCTAGATTTCCAAAGTACAAGCCCCTTGGTAGGTTAATGATGATAGCACCCATCACCCTAGTGTGTGAGCTATAAAACTCCACATAAAGGTTAGTGATGATAGCACCCATCACCCTAGTGGTTGAGATGTTGACCCCTCAACTAGGTCACCCGGATCGGGCATGGTCTAATGCAACACTTTATATAAAATATATCATATACATAAGCATATTTAATCATCATATAGTCCATCATATCATATTTCATGCTTGGGACCTTCAACTCCTCAAGAAACCACATCTGAAGATTTTATAAAACACTTGGAGGATGTGTAATGCTAGCATAAAACCATGAAATATAGAGATGAAATCATGCAAGTAAAGCTATTGTAAAACTATCAATCAACACCTTGCAAAACCCTCTAGAGATATATATCAAAACCCCTCATCAAATCTTACAATAGATGAAAGATTTATAACTCAAAACATAGCAAACAATCACAACTTTACATAGCTTAAACATAGTGTGCAGTGAATTTCATAATAATCAAGACCCATTTGTAAATCAACTTTAAATCATACGATTTGAGTAAAAGAAGTCTTGGGTATCATAGGTGAAAGGAACCTATGAAAGAAACTCACATAGCTTAGTTTAGAGATAAACTTGGTGAAGATTGGAGATGGAGACTTGAAGCTTGAAAAAGAACCTTGAAGGAGAACCTTAGCTTAGGATTAGGGTTTGTAACTTGATTTAGGGGAGTGAAAATGTGACTAAGAATTTGAGTGAGTATTGGGAAATATTTAGGATGATATGAGCATGAAGTTTGGCTAACTACAGGTAAAAACACGTTTACAAATACTTAGGCCCAATAATTAGAAAATTTTGGACCAAAACAGTCACAGAAATGTACTAGTGCGCATTGCGCTTTGGAAATTGCACTTTCACTAATCATAATTTCTAATCTTTCACTCTTAAATTGGGGTTAGACCCTCTTTCACCTAATTTTGACCCCCTAATCATGAATATGAAGTCAGATGTCAAAATGATTAACGAATATTGAGATATATGAAAATTAAAATTTCGGGCATTTTGAGGCATATTTTTTGGTACTTTTTGGGGTATTTTCAGTTATCATGTAGGAACTAGAGCTTCTCATGATCATCCTCATCCTCCCCGTGTTTTGTACTATTTTCTCAAAGTAAGTTTGGTGATTCCTTAACCCCGAGGACGATATCTCTTGTTCTTATGCTATGTAAAAACTCTCATTATTTAATTATATGCTGTTGACTATGAGGTTAAGCCCGAAAATTTGTCATGGCCCTGGATCCTATCAATGTATTAGAGGTGTTGTTGGAATCTTATGATATATTAATACTATGCTATTGGCTTGTTATGTTTCTATGGTATTGAGGAATTCCATTAGCCCCTTATTCCCTTTTTACTATCTCTTATTGTTGTTTTATTACTTTCATGACCAAGGATGTGTACTAATATGCTAAGAGGCTTTTTTGGTGTCCGTTTGGGTTCCCCATTCACGGTGTCACGTCTAGGCCTTAGGCTTGGGTTGTGACAAACATGGTATCAGAGCACTAGGTTGTTAATGGTCCTCAACTTCCAACACAGAGCACCGAGTAGAGTCTTATTCATGGTTGTGTTGTGCACCACAACTATGAGTAAGAGCCTATGAGACATTTTATGAAATATTCCCCTTCTTTATGATTTATTTCCTGCAGTAGAAGTTAGGTAAGGTTTCCCCTCTAATGACTGTTCTTTGCCATTTTCAAATTATGCCAAACACAAGAGGAAGAAGAGCCCGCACTCCCGAAGAACAACTAGCTCGTGGAGAGCTCCAAGATGCTCTCACTTTCTAGCTTAAGCCATGACTAACCAAGTTAACCAAGGGCCCCAAGCCCCTCATGCTCATACACCAGCATCTTAGGTGAGGATCTTTATGAGGACGAACCCATCAGAGTTCAATGGGTCTAAAGTGGATGAGGATCCTCAACAATTTATTGATGAGGTATACAAAGCATTAGCTATAATGGATCTTGGGTCGGAGGAAAAGGCAGAGTTTTTAGCTTAACAAAATCAAGGGGTGGCTCAAATATGGTATACTCAATGGAAGGAGGAGAAGAGGGACATCAATATGGTTTTACGGTAGGAGTTTGAGATATTTATTAACCAGTTCTTCCTTCTTGAGCTTAGGGAGGCCAAAATGATGGATTTTGTGTATTTGAAGCAAAGATCTATGAGTTCGAGGTAGTATGACCTCAAGTTCAACCAACTTTCTAAATATGCTCCACACATGGTTACTGACCCGAGGTCTAGGATGAATAAGCTTGTGATGGGTGTTCCTAATTTGGTGAATGAGGAGTGTCGTGCTACTATGTTGATTAGTGACATGGATTTGTCTCGCCTAATGACTTATGCCAAAAAATTGGAAGGGGAGAAATTGAGAAAGAGAAGGGGTAATGAGTCCAAGAGGGCCCATTTTGATGGTAAGATCCAAAGTCCCAACGGTGGCCAATTTCATCAAGGCTAAAGGTCTTCTCATGCTCCTAATAGAAGGTTTTCCAATGACTACCCAAGGGCCCAAAGTGATGGTGGTATGGTTCCTAATGCTATGTATCCAAAGTGTGGTAGGGGTGATGATGGCCTATATTTGAAGGACACTAATGTTAGGTTTGGTTGTGGTGAAGTAGGGCATAAGGTGATGGATTTTCCACGTAATCACAACAATGGTAAAGATATTCCTCCATAAGGCGGGGGTGCAAATGTAGTTCCTTTGGGGAGAAGAGGCCAACAAGGTGGTGCTCCAAGGAACAATCGGTTCTATGCACTCAAAGTGAGACAAGGGGTTGATGAGGTACCTTATGTCGTCACCATTATGTTAAAAGTGGTTGATTTTTATTTGTATGCATTGATATACCTAGGTGTCACTCTTTTTCTTGTTACTCCTTTTGTTGCCAAAATGTTTCATGTTAAGCCCGAATTGTTGTATGAAACTTATGAGGTGTTTACTCCCTTTGGTGCATCTATTGTTGCTAGAAAGGTCTATAGAAATTGTCCCATTTGTATCTTGCATAAATATTTCCTTGTGATCCTGTTGAGTTGGATATGCTGGATTTTGATGTCATTCTAAGGAAGGATTAGTAGCATGCATATTACGCCTCAATTGATTATAAAACCCATAAGGTGAAATTCCAATTCCCTAATGAACCCGTCCTTGAGTGGGAGAGTCATGATTTGGTGGTCAAGGGTGGGTTTTTCTCTTGTATTAAAGCCCAAATATTTGTCTCTAAGGGGAGTCTCTATCTTGTTGTGAGGGTTAGGGATGTTGAGTCTAAATTCCTTCCCATAGAGTTGATTATGGTGGTTAATGAGCTCCTAGATGTATTCCCTAGTGAGCTTCCTGGTGTTCCTCTCGAAAGGGAAATAGATTTTGGCATAGATCTCCTTCTCGACACTCAACTATTTCTTTTCCTCCTTATCGTATGGCCCCGACGGAGTTAAAGGAGTTGAAGGAGCAATTGAGGGATTTTTTGGAGAAGGGTTTTATTAGGCTTAGCCAATTACCTTGAGGTGCATTGGTGTTGTTTGTGAAGAATAATGATGGTTCTCTTAGAATGTGCATTGATTACCGTTAACTTAATAGAGTCACCGTCAAGAATAAGTATCCTCTACCAAGGATTGATGATATATTTGACCAACTTCAAGGAGCTAGTCACTTCATTAAGATTGATCTTCAGTCTGGGTGTCATCAATAGAACGTAAGGGAGTGTGACATTCTCAAGATGTCCTTCTGGACTAGGTATGAGCATTATGAATTTGTTGTTACGTCTTTTAGGTTGACCAATGCACCGGATATCTTCATGAATCTTGTGAATTGGGTCTTCAAACCCTAGCTTGATATATTTTTTGTGGTTTTCATTGATGATATCTTGATCTACTCTCACAGTGAGGTGGAGAATGCGGGTCATTTGAGGGTGGAGCCACAAAAATTGAGGGAAGGGAAGTTGTATGCTTAGTATGAGAAGTGTAAATTTTGGTTGGAAGATGTTGCCTTTCTAGCTCATGTGGTATCGGGGGATAGTATTAAGGTGGATCCTAAGAAAATGGAGATGATTAGAAATTGGCTCAGTCCTTTAACCCTATCAGATATTAGAAGCTCCTTGGGCTTAGTGGGTTATTACCCTAGCTTTGTGAATAGGTTCTTTTCTATTGCTTCTCTTATGACTAAGTTGACCTAAAAGAAGGCTAAATTTGTGTGGACCAACGAGTATGAAAAGAGTTTCCAAACCATGAAGGATATGCTTGTCTGCGCTCCTATCTTGTCTCTACCAGAAGGGTTGGAAAGGTTTGTTGTGTATTGTAATGCCTCCCGTATTGGTTTGGGTTTTGTTTTGATGCAAAACATAAGGTGATAGCATATGCTTCTAGATAACTCATGGTGCATGAAAAGAATTAACCTACTCATGATCTTGAATTGTCCATCGTGGTGTGTGCTTTGAAAATTTGACGTCATTATTTGTATGGGGTTCATGTTAATGTGTTTATCGATCTTAAGAGTCTTCTATATGTGTTCACTCAAAAAGATCTCAATTTAAGGTAATGAATGTGTAGAGCTTCTTAAGGACTACGATATGAGTGTCCACTATCACCCGATAAGGCTAATGTTGTGGTCGATGCTTTAAGTAGGGTGTCTATAGGTAGTCTAGCTCATGTTGATGATGGGGGAACATAGGTGGCTAGTGAGGTTTATCGGTTGGATAGATTGTAGGTTAGGTTGGAAGAGGTTGATAATGGTTGTATTGTGGTTGTTGATGGTCCAAAATCTTCCTTGTTGATGAGGTAAAAGCAAAGCAAGATCTTGACCCTTGTTAGAATTGAAGGTTTTGGTGAGAGATGGCAAGGTGGAGGTTTTCTCCCAAGGGGGATTTGGTTCCATTAGGTAGCAAGGTAGGTTATATGCGCCTAGTGTTGATGGGTTGAGAGAGAAGATTCTTGATAAGGCTCATAATTCTTCCTATTCTATTCACCCCAGTTCTACCAAAATGTATAGAGATTTGAGGGATGTGTTTTGGTGGAGAGATATGAAGAGGGACATTGTTAAATTTGTATCCAGTTGTCATAATTTCCAACAACTAAATGTCGAGCACCTAAGATTGGGTAGCAAACCTATGACTAGAAAGGGTTTTGATTTTATTTGGGTTGTGGTTGATAGAATGACAAATTCAGCTCATTTCCTATCGGTTAAGACTACTTATGGTGCTGAAGATTATGCTAATTTGTACATTTATGAGTTGGATAGATTGCATAGGGTACCTTTGTCTATCATATCGGATTGTGGTGCACAATTCACTTCACATTTTTGGACGTCCTTCTTAAAAGGTCTTCGTACCAAGGTTAAATTTATCGTTGTGGAGGACGCTAAGATGGAATAAGCCCGCTAATATGCCTACTGTTCCTTTATAATATCCAAATTGCATTCGAAACTTCCTATTTGTGAAATTTTTGAAAAAGAAAAAAGGGGGGGGGCGGGTGTCGCCCCCGTGAGGACTTGGTTCATCCGACACGTACACGTCATGGGCATCCCACCTTTCTATGTTCCGTGGGATTGACGTGAGGGGGCAGGGATGGCTATATTTCTGGGAGCGAACTCCGGGCGAATATGAAAGAGGACCGAAAGGTGCCACTGAAAGACTCTACTGAGACAAAGATGGGCTGTCAAGAACATAAAGCATCTGACTACTTCATGCATGCTCCACTAGGCTCGAGGGAACATCCAGTGCCAAAGTCACTGAATGGGTAAGTCGCCAATCCCTGTAAATCTCATAAAAAGTACCTAAAGATTCATAATGAAAGCCAATTTTGGCGCCGCTTTATGATAATGAAACCAACCTACGGCCTTTCATCCTCAAATGGATGGCCAAGCCGAAAGAACTACCACCCTCATAGTTAAAATATACAATAAAGAAGAATGTCTCAATAAATAATAAGAGCAGTATAGAATAAGGTCCTCGAAGTGGAGGACTCACCAACTAGCTTGAGTAGTACCAAATTTGCAACGTGAAAGAGGAGGATGACCAACTTGGGCTTTGCTTCCTACATGGAGATATCATGTAGGCAAGAGTATGCAGTAGTAAGTTTGAATGTACTAAGTATGTAGAATGCAATGCAACAAGAGGCACACATCATAATCAAAATGAATAAAAATAGGCAATAGACATAAATAACAATTTTATGATGTATGATCAATGCATAAGTAAAACATACTTAAGTAACTCATGCTCATATAGGATATCATATGTGTATAAGAGACAAAGCTAGTTTTCCAAAGTACAAGCCCCTTGGTACGTTGGTGATAATGCCACCCCATCACTTAGGTTATGAAGTACAAATGCCTCACTAGGCTGATGAGTAGAAACCCCCATGTAGGTTGATGATAATGCCACCCCATCACCGTAGTGGTGAAGTACGAACCCCTTACTAGATTGATGAGTACGAACCCTCGTCTAGGTTACCCGGGCTTTTAGTCCCCCCGGATAGTGCATGGTCTAATGTAACACTTTATATAAAATTCATCATATACATAAGATCATTTCATCATCCTAACATCATTCATATCATATGTTATGCTTTGGACCTTTAATTCCTCAAGAAACCACATCCAGACATTTTATCAAATACTTAAAGGGTGTGCAATGCTAGTAATAAACCATGAAATATAGCGATGAAATCATGCAAAAAAATCCATTGTAAAAATATCAATCAACACCTTGCAACATCCTCAAGCAATATACATCAAAATCCCTCATCATATCTTACATTAAATCCAAGATTTACAGCTCAAAACATAGCAAAACAGTCACAACTATACACAACTTTAAAATAGTTCATAGACATGTTCATACTAGTAAACTCATTAGTAAAATCAACTTTACATCATGAAAATTGATTAAAAAGGAGATTAGGGTACCATGGGTGGAATGACCCAATGGCTAAAAACCTACATACGTTAGCTTTTAGGAAGCTCTTGATGAAGTTTTAAAATGGAGGCTTGAAGCTTGAAGGAAATCCTTAATTCCAGATAAAGGTTTTAAGACTTGAATTTGGGAGTGAAAAATATTGATAAGTGTTTGAGAGGGTATTGGGGAACGTTTAGGATGATATGAGGGTAAAATATAGCTAAGTATACGTAAAAACACATTTGGGAACACTTAGGCCCAAGACCCAAAAATCTTGGACTGAGATTAAAATCACTAGAAATAAAATATACAGGTCCATGTTTGGTCACAGAGGCAAAATTAATACATGTCATGACAGCTGCGCAATGTGGCACTGTCGCAGATCAATTCTGGATAAGAAAAATTATAAAAAAAACTGAAACTGCTAATCGTTTACTCTTAAATAAGGGTTAAACCCTCTCCCTCCTAATTTTGACCCCCTGAACAAGAATATGAAGTTGAATTTTTGATATCGCGCGTGGATATTGAGATATATGAAATTTAAAATTTCAAGCAACCCGAGGCATATATTCGAGCATTTTTCTAGGTCGTTTTAATATATCCCTATTGGAAACATTCGTCCCCCAATGTAAAAGGTGTACAAGACAAGAGTAATCATGCACAAACCATCCCCAACAAGAATGCAACATTATATTTAAACACCATTATCAAAACCTCAACATAAGTGTAAAATCATCATAAATTTGTCAACTTAAACATGAATGACATAGGGGATAAAACATAAGACTTCAAATCACATAGGGGACTTAGAGTTGGTAACTTAGCTTGAGTGGAGTGGAAGAGATAAGGATACCACTTTTGCATGTCTGCCTTGGCCTCCCATGTAACACTTTTGACTTGCTGGTTTCTCTAAAGGACCTTAACGGATGCCACATCCTTGTTCCTCAATGTCTTCACTTGCCTATAAAAAATCTGAACAAGAGTCTCCTCATAAGTCAAGTTATCCTCAACAACACCCACAACATCAAGAGGCACAATAACATTAGGATCACCAACACATTTTCTCAACATAGGGACATGGTACACCGGATAAACCAAATTCATTTCACTAGGCAACTTCAATTCATAAGCAACCTTGCCAACCCTCCTCAAGACCTCATAAGGACCAACATATCTTGGAATAAGCTTCTTGTTTTTACCAAAACGGAGCACACCCTTCATTGGAAAAACTTTCAAATAGATCCAATCACCCACTTTGAATTCAAGATCTCTTCTCCTCACATCGGCATAAGATGTTTTATGACTTTAGACCATCTTCAATCTCTCCCTAATCATATTAACCTTCTCAAGAGCCTCAATAACTAGATCCAGTCCCAATAAAGCCACCTCTCCAACCTCAAGCCAACGAATCGATGATCTACAACGTCTCCTATAAAGAGCCTCAAAAGGAGCCTTATCGATGCTAGAGTGATAACTATTGTTCTAGAGAAACTCAATCAAAGGAAGATGGTCATCCCAACTACACCTGAACTACAATACACATGCCCTAAGCATATCTTCAAGGGTTAGAATTGTCCTTTTGTCTTGGCCATCCTTTTGAGGGTGGAAGGCCGTATTAAGGTGAATTTTGGTACCAAGACCCCTTTGAAAAGACCTCAAAAGTATGAAGTGAATTGTGCACCACGATCCGATATAATGGACAAAGGGACTCCATGTAACCTCACCAACTCATAGATGTACAACCTTGCATACTCTTCATGCCCATATGTAATCTTAATCGGTAGAAAATGAGCTGATTTCCTCATCCTATCAATAACAACCCAAATGGAATCAAAACCTCTTCTAGTCTTAGGCAGCCCAACCACAAAATCCATATTAATCACCTCCCACTTCCAAGTAGGAATCTCTATGTATTGGGTTAGGCCACTCGTCCTTTGATGTTCGGCTTTGACTTGTTGGCAACTATGGCAACCGGAAACAAATTTGGCAATGCCCCTCTTCATGCCTCCCCACCAATACAAAGCCCACAAGTCTCTATATATTTTGGTGGAACCGGGATGATAGACTAAAAAGAATTATGGGACTCATCAAGGATTTTCTCTCTCAAACCACCAACATAAGGCACACACAACCTACCTTGGTACCTAAGGGCACCATCTCCCCCTTGGGAGAAAACCTCTACTTTGCCCTCTTTCACCAAGGCCTTCAATTCAAGCAAGAAGGAGTCAAGGTCTTGTTTTTCTATCACCTCATCAACCAATGAAGACTTAGACCCATCAACAATAGCGACACCCTACTCAGAGCATCTGCCACCACATTTACCTTAACCAGATAATAGTGCACACTCATATCATAGTCTTTTAGAAGTTCTAACCATCTAGTTTGCCTCAATACCACGACCAACGTGACACAGTTAATGGGAAACCCGAAGGAACCCCAATCAAGCCTCTTTACTTGTCATAACACATCCTTGGTCGCAGAATCTTACAAAAGACATATATATTAAAAGGGCAATGAGGCTAAGGGAAAACTTTCCAAAACAACAACATTACAAGGCAAGGAGTCGTAACGCATACCATAAATACACAACTTCTCCAACAAACACCTTTAAATACATCGATAGGAGTGGGGCCAAGAAAAGGTAACTGGGCTCACCCTTTAAGTCAAATAGAATGTAATAAAGTATCTCAATACATAGATAAAAGAAAACATAACCAAGGTCCTCGGAATGGAGGACTCACAAACAAGCTTGGAATAACACTGTCTAGCCATGTGGAGGAGGTGGAGGATCAACTCGGGCACCGGTTCCTACATGGTGATATCATGTAGGCAAGAGTATGTGTTAGTACGTTTGAATGTACTAAGTATGTGGGATGCAATCCCACAAGGAATAGGCATCATAATCAAAATGCGTAACAATAAACAATAGGCGTAATATAGTAATACGACATGTATGATCAATGCTAAAGTAAAACATACCTAAGTAAATCATGCTCATATAAGATATCATATGTGAAGAAGATTTATGGAGGGCCTCACGACCCGTGCCACAACATAGGGCTCATGTAACCTATCATGGAACATGCCTTGGCTACAAAGTGGTCATTTTAGGCCCAGTCCAGTCACATGGCTCGTGAGATGCCACACGGCCCGTGTGGCTGCCTGTGTGGCATATTGCATGGGAGGGTTCTACGGAACGGGCATAATTCCTTCATCCAAAATCAAAATGAGGTGAAACTAAGTGCATTGGAAAGCTAATTCAAAGGGCTTTCATTTGACATGTGGTAGGTCGTCGTCCAATACCATGTGTGCTTAAAGTTATGCTTTGTTTAAGTTGACCCTTGCATAAACTATAACCCAAAACTCAATTCATAGGGAAGTCTTGAACTCTTCAAAGTACTATAAGTCTCCCACAACCATAATACATTCCCCACCTAAACAAATAAGGCTTGAAACATGGGTACAAAAGAGCATGAAGTTACAGGGTGTCACATTATCTCCCCCTTGGGAACATTCATATCCCTATGTCAAAGAAACATGGACAAAGGAAAGTAATCATGAAGATTTTAGCCCAACATGGATGCAAAAAATGCACTTAAACATTATTTTCAAAAAGCTTCAACATGAACATAAAAAATAACTATAAACTTGTAAACACAAACATGAATGCATGCAAATGATAGAAGGGCCGAAACTTAAGACTTGAAATCATAAAAAGGACATAGTTTGTTATCTCAAGCTTGAATAAAATGAATGAGGTATGGATATCGCTTTTTCATGCCTGCTCTGGCATCTCTAATGACACTTTTTAGTTATTAAGTCCTCCAAAGAACCCTAATGGATATTATACCATTGTTCCTCAACCCTTTCACATCACACAACTTCTCGACCAAGACCTCCTCATAGGTCAACTCATCCTCAACAACCCCCACACCCTAAAAGAGTTCTATTGCACTTGGGTCACGCATACACTTCTTAACATAGACAAATGGCAGATTGGATAAACCATATTCATATCAATGGGCAACTCCAATTCATAGACCACCTTACCAATTCTCTTGAACACCGTACAAAGACCCTCACAACTTGGACCTAATTGTCAACCTTATACACACATAGCCTACCTTGATACCAAAAACTGTTATCTCCCCCTTGGGAGACAACCTCTATTCTCAACTTCACCCAACCTCATTGCTAACCTAATGAACCGATGTACTTCTCCAACCACCTTTTTACTACCCAAAGATTCCCACATCCCATAATTTGCAAGAAATCTCTTATTCCTCAAAATTCACAACATCACCTACAAATGACTCACAAGCTCTTCCTCACCTCTGGAAATGAACCATCATACCATCTCCAAAGGCCACCATAAACATATTAACGTAGGTTTTAAAGACCCTATTCATAAGACCTATAGACGTAGCCAGTGCACTAGCCAAACCAAAGGCACTACCCTAAATTGAAAATATCAGAAAGAACATCAAAAACTCATTAGCCTCTAAATTGACTTAATAGTAAGAACCTTAGGCTCAACATCCCTACTCTTAAAATATGACAAAGACAATCCTTAGAGATCGATTGGACCTTAAGACAAGAAATGAACTTACCGCTTTATTAAGGAATTGGAATCTAACTTTATTGGTTCTATAAACAACGAAGACACAATATGCATGTAACTAATCCATACCAAGAATGACATTAAAGTCTACCATATCTAATTCAACAAAATCACAAGACAAGACCTAATGCAATATGACCATGGGACAATTTCTATGGACCTTTCTAGCAATACTGGACTTACCAATGGGGGTAGACACCAAAACATTCACTTGACAATTTAGGACACACATGAAGCCCACTAGCAACAAAAGAATTAATAAAAGAAATAGTGGCACCTAGACCTATCAATGCATACACCTCAAAGACAAAGAAAATCTCAACATACCGATAGAAACATCAAGTACCTCATCCCCTTCATGCCTCCCTTGAAGAGCATAGAACCGATTATGTTGTTGAGCACCCGTTGCCTACCTTGAGCCTCTTGATCAAATGACCACCTTGCACTTATGGTCGTCCATATTTACCTTTGTTGTGAGCATATGGACAATTTGAAATTTGGTGGCCATCTCACCACACCCAAAGCATGTACTAGTTTTCCTCAAATATGCGCCACTATGATTCCTCCCACATTTTGGGCATCTAAGACAAGTCATTCCATCATCACCCCCTTGGAGCCTAGGGTTAGGTGCCCCATCCTTAGCAACCTTTTTATTTGGAGCACTAGAGGGTCCTTATCCTTGAAACTCAATACCTTGTTTGAACCGGTTACTCTAAAACTGATCCCTCTTGGACTCCCCACTTCTCTTCTTCCTAAGATTCTCTCCCTCTAGTTGTTTGGCATAAGTCATGAGGCAGGAAAAATACATATCACCAATCAACATGGCGGGATGACACTCCTCATTCACCATATCGGATACACCCATCATAAACTTGTTCATCCTAGACCTTGGTTCGGTGACCAATTGTGGAGCATATTTGGAGAGTTGGTTGAACTTGAGGGCATACTCCCTCACACTAATCGACCCCTGCTTTAAATCCATGAATTCCATCATTTTGTCATCCCTTAGCTCAAGAGGGAAGAATCGATTGAGAAATGCCGCCATAAACTTTTCCCAAAGGATCACATTATCGTTCCCCTTCTCCATCTTCCATTGGGTGAACTAAATTTTGGCCACCCCCTTGAGTTGATAGGCCACTAATTCCACTTTTTCCTCCGATCTAAATCCCATAATAGACAACACTTTATACATCTCGTCAATAAAATCTTGAGAATCCTCATCCACTTTAGACCTATGGAACTCCGGTGGGTTCATCCTAGCAAACTCCCCCACCCTTGAGGCCGAAGTATGAGCATTCAGATCTTGGGCCCCTTGATGAATTTGGTTGGTCATTACATATGCCAACATAGTAATAGCTTTCCGAAACTCAACTTTGGTAGTCCTTCCACCTTGAGGAGCTGAGGTAAGTCGGTTGTCCCGCAGGTGCACGGGCCCTCCTTGGCCTTCTTCTTTATAGCGGCATGATCAACAACTAGAAGAGAAAAAAACATTTTTTAAGGGAAAGAATTACTTTACAACTAAGGCATGATATACACCATCAAGAAGTGAAACATTTCCTAAAACGCCACATAACCTCCTATTCATAGTTATGACATACTTTACAACCTGAATAAGACTCTAATTGATGCAGTGTGTTGGATTTTCGAGGACCATTAAAAACCTCATGTTCTAGTACCAATTTTGTCACGATCTAAGCCTAGGTCCTAGACATGACATGGCAAATAGGGAATCCGAAAGAACGCTAAACAAGCCTTATAGCATATTATACACACATTCCTTGGTCGCAGAAGCAAAATAAAAAACATCAAGTGAGTATAAATAAGGATAAGGGACTAAGGGAAGTCTTTAATAGTACAAATCATAAGGAGTCAAAGCTTAAAGAATAATTACACTGCTTGTCCAACAACACCTCTAGCATAGATTAGGCGGGGGCCAAGACACTTTTCGGGCTCACCCTGTTAGTATCGGAGTTCATCATGAAGAGATAATAAGAGTTAGAGTGCAAAGCTTGTGTCCTCAAACTTGAGGACTCACCAATAACTTATCTTCAAGATGTCCAAACTAGCCATGGGGAGGATAATCATGAGGAGCTGTAGTTCCTACATGGTAAAATCATGTAGGCATACAGTATGTATTAGTACGTTTCATTGTACTAAACATAAGGGATGTAATGCAATAAGAGATAGGCAACATTGTAAAAATGCATATACATAGGCTATGGGAAGTATAATGACAATATGTCATGCATGATCAATACTTGAGGTAAAACATGCTTAATCATAATCTAGGAATATAAACATAATACGTAATATATGTATGCTTGAACCTTACACCAACATGCTGGAGATGGGCCACATAGCCATCCATTCACCTTACGATATAACCTTTTCGGAGAGTGTTACTAGTACCCCTACCTTACGACATAGTCTTTTCGGTAGGTCATATAATAAGTTCTCTACTTTACGATATATTCTTTTAGGTAGGAGTCGTGAGTTATACTATCTTACGATATAATCTTTTTGGTAGGAAACATAAATTATACTTTATGGCATGGCCTTTTCTGTTGGTTTTATAGGATGTCATTATCTTATGATATAATCTTTTTGATAGGAGCCATGAGTCATTCTTCCTTACAACATAGCCTTTTCGGTAGATCTTATAGAATGTCCATATCTTACTATATAATCTTTTCAGTTGGAGTCATGAAAATAGCTCATTAAACCATCATATTCAAATATCAAGAAAGAACTCATTTTCCCAAGAACACAACAAACATTAGAGCCCAACAATTCCCTTGCAATACCATAGGTGCTTTACATGATTTAAACACACATATGTGCATTTCTGTCATCAATATAAATCTACTTGGCTCATAAGCCATGCAATAGATCATCCATAACTCAAGAATTCTTAACAAGACATTTTATCTAACACTTGGCAGATGTGTAATGCTAGTTCCAAATAATGCAATTGAAGAGTGAAATCATGTGAGAAGAATTAATGTAAATCAACCCACCAACACTTAGTACCACCCTCATACAAGATACATTGAAATCCCCCATCAAAGCTCATCATAAATCATAGTTTCATAGCTGAAAATATGCATATTCACAATACACAAACCATCTCATAGTATAAGCTTAAAAAAGATAAATATGTGTTTTCAATCAACATTTCATGAAACCCCAACATAACTTTTAATCATAGTTCATGTTGAGTAATACCCATAAGCAACACAACATGAAAACATGCAATATTCATAAAAAGGAAGATTTGGCTTCATGGGTGAAAGGTACACATAAATGAAACCCACATACCTTAGACATTGAATTTCTTAAAATTAGGTTGTGAAAGACTTGAAACTTGGAAGTGGGTCTTGGAATCCAAAAATTGCTCTTGAGTTTCTTTGAATTCATATTGGTATTTTGATGGAGTCTTTGGAGAGAATTTGATAGTGAATTTAAGTTGAGAGTAATGACTTTAATCCTTTGGAATAGGGTTTAGGTCTTTTGGGGAGGTTAACATTGCATTAGAAGTCTAAAAAGGTCATTAGCATTTACTAAATTCACAAAAACACCATTAATGAAACATAGAGAAAAATTTATAAAGTGTGACCTCACTTGAGTTTACACGGGTCGTGTGGCACTCCATGGTTCGTGTGGAGTGCCCATGAACCAACACTTAGACAATTTCTGGAAATTGGAAACTTGGCCAACACTTGGAATTTTTGCCTAAGTGTCACCTCACGGACTAGTTCATAGGCCGTGAGAAGCCACACGGTCTGTTTAATGGTCCATCAAACCATACTCACAAAATTTTGTGAAAGTAATAAGACGGGAATTTTACACATAGAAAAAGTTTCCCATCGAAAGCCTTATGGAGGTCCTCACAGTCCGTGCCACACCACACGGCTCATGTGACCTATCCTGTTACATGTCTTGGCTACAAAGTGGACATTTTAGGCCCTAGGAAAGTTACACGACTTCTGAGATGCCACATAACCCATGTGGCCTCACTACACAGGAGAGTTCTATGTTGACGGGCATAACTCCTTCATCCAAAGTCGGAATGAGGTGAAACCAAGTTCGTTGGAAAGTTAAATCAAAGGGCTTTGATTGAACAGTAGTGGGTCGTCCAGTTCTATGTGTGCTAAAAGTTATGCTTGTTTACTATTGACCCCTGTATAAACCATCTCTAAAACTCAATTCATATGGAAGGTTTGAACTCGTCAAAGTACTAGAATCTCACACTACTCTAATATACTCCCCAGCTAAATAAATGAGAGTTGAAACATAGGTACAAAAGAGCATGGAGTTATGGGGTGTCACATTATCTCCCCCTTGGGAACATTCATCCCCGAATGTTAATGAGATGTACACAAGGAAATTAATCATGAAGATTTTAGCTCAACATGGATGTAACAAATGCACTTAAACATTATTTTCAAAAAGCTTCAACAAGAACATCAAAAATCACCATAAACTTGTCAACATAAACATGAATGCATGCAAATGACATCAGGGCCAAAACATAAGGTTTGCAATCATAGAAAGGACTTATTTTGCTACCTCAAGCATGAATATAATGAAAGAGATATGGATATCGCTTCTTCATGCCCGCTCCATCTCCCCAAATGGCACTCTCAACTTATTGATTCCTCTAAAGAACCCTAATAGATGTTACACCTTTTTTCCTCAACGCTTTCACATGTTCACACAACATCTCCACCAGGACCACCATATAGGTCAACTCATCTTCCACAACTGCCACAACCACAAATAGCTCTATTGCTTTTAGGTCAAGTATACACTTCTCATCATAGACACATGGTAGACTGGATGAACCATATTCATACCGATGGGCAACTCTATTCATAGGCCACCTTACTAATTCTCCTAAAGACCCTATAAGAACCCTCACACCTTGGGCCCAATTTCCAACCTTATACACATATAGCAAACCTTTGTACCTAAAGCTGCCATCTCCCCTCAGGAAAAAACCTCTATGCTCACATCACCCAACCACATTCCTAACCTAGTCAACTAGTGTACCTCTCCAACCACCTTTTCGCTACCGAAAATTCCCAATTTCCATAATTAGCAAGCGACCTCTTATTCCTCAAAATTCGTAATATCTCCCTCAAATGATTCACAAGCTCTTCCTCACCTCCAAAAAAGAACCTTCTTACCATAAGTAAAGGACACCATAAACATATCAATGTAGGGTTTAAAGACCCTATTCATGAGACCTATAGACATAGCTAGTGCACTAGCTAAACAAAAGGCACTACCGTTAATTTAAAATATTTGAAAGGACATCAAGAACTCATTGACCACCGAAATTGACTTAATAAGAAGAACCTTAGGCTCAACATCCCTACTCTTACAAGATGATAAACGTAATTCTTAAAGATCAATTGGACCTTAAGACAAGAAATGAACGTACCTCTCTGATGCCACCTTACGATCCCCCACTCAAGGATGGGTTTATTAGGGAATTACAATCTAACTCTACAGGTTCTACATTCAGTGGAGACATAATATGGATGTAACCATTCATCCCAAGAATGACATCAAAGTCCACCATATCTAATTCAAAAAAAATCACAAGGCAAGACTTAATGTAATATGACCAAGGAAAAATTTCTATGGATTTTTCTAGCAACACTTCACTTACCATTAGCGGGTAGACACCAAAAAGTTCACATAACAATTCGGGACACACATGAAGCCCACTAGAAACAAAAGAATTAATGAAAGAAATAGGGGAACCCAGACCTATTAATGCATACATCTCAAAGTCAGAGGAAACCTCAACATACCGATAGCAACATCAGGTACCTCATCCCCTCCTTGCCTCCCTTGAAGAGCATAGAACTGATTATGTCATGGAGCCCCCCCCCCCCTTGGCCACCTTGAGCCTCTTGATAAAAATGACCACCTTGCCCTTGTGGTCGACCATCTTTACCTTTGTTGTGAGAATGTGGACAATCCATAATTTTGTGGCCCATCTCACCACACCCAAAGCATGTACCCATCTTCCTCCAACATGCGCATCTATGATTCCTCCCACATTTGGGAATCTAAGACGAGTCACCCCATTATCACCCCCCTGAAACCTTGGGTTAGGTGCCTCATCCTTAGTAACCCTCTTATTTGGAGAACTAGAGGGTCCTTGGCCTTGAAACTTGATTCCTTGTTGGAACTGGTCACCCTCAAACTGAGCCCTCTTGGACTCCCCACTTCTCTTCTTCCTAAGATTTTTCTCTATCTAGTGTTCAACATAAGTCATGAGGTATGAAAAAATCCATATCACTAACCAACATGGTGGCACGACACTCCTCATTCACCAAATCGGATACACTGTCACAAAGTTTTTTAATCCTAGGCCTTGGTTCGGCCACCAATTTGGAGCATATTTGGAGAGTTAGTTTATCTTGATGTCATACTCCTTCACACACATCGACCCTTTCTTTAAATTCATGAATTCCATAATTTTTCCCTCCTTTATCTTAAGAGGGATGAATTGGTTGTGAAAGTTCACCTTAAGCTCTTCCCAAAGGATCACATTATCATTCCCCTTCTCCACCTTCCATTGGGTGAACAAAATTTGGGCCATACCCTTGAATTGATATGCCTCCAACTCTGCTTTTTCCTCCGATCTAATTCCCATAATAGATAACACTTTATACACTTCATAAATCAAATCTTAACGATCCTCATCCACTTTAGACCCATGGAACTCCGGTGGGTTCATCCTAGCAAAATCCCTCACCCTTGAGGCCGGAGTATAAGCATTAGGAGATTGGACCCCTTGATAAATTTGGTTGGTCATTGCATGTGCCAACATAGTAAAAGCATTCTGGAGCTCAACTTTGGTAGCCCCTCCATCTTGCGAAGCTTCAGGAGCGAGGTATGTCGGTTGTCCCGCGGGTGCACGGACCCTCCTTGGCCTTCATCTTTGTAACGACATGATCAACTACTAGAATAACAAAGAATATTTGTTAGGGAAAAATACTTACTTTACAACTAACACAAGATATAGACCATGAAGAAGTGAAACATTTTCTACAATACCTCATAGATTCCTATTCATAGGTGTGTCGCACTTCACAACCATGGATAAGACTCTAGTTAACGTAATGTGTTGGATTTTCAAGGATCGTTAACAACCTAGTACTCTGATACAAAGTTTTTCATGACCCAAGCCTAGGGCCTAGATGTGACATGGTGTATGGGGAACCGAAGGAATCCAAAACAAGCCTCTTAGCATATCATACACACATCCTTGGTCGCGGATGCAAAATTAAATATATCAAGAGAGTATAAATAAAGATAAGGGAATAAGGGAATAAGGGATATCTTAATATCATAAATCATAAAGAGTCAAAGCTCAAAGCATAATTACACTGCTTGTCAAACACCTATAACATAGATTGGGAGGAGGCCAAGACACTTTCCAGGCTCACACGATTAGTATATAACTTCAACATGAAGAGATAACAAGAGTAAGAGTGCAAAGCTAGTGTCCCCAATCTTGAGGACTCACCAATAGTGTATCTTCAAGATGTCCAAACTAGCCATGGGGAGGATAACCATGAGGAGCTCCATTTCCTACATGGTAATATCATGTAGGCATAGAGTATGCATTAGTATGTTTCAATGTACTAAGTATGTAGGATGTAATTCAACAAAAAATAAGTATATAGGATATAATGCAACAAAAGATAGACAGCATAGTCAAAATGCATATCATAGGCAATGGGAAGCATAATAACGATATGGCATACATGATCAATGCTTGCTGTAAAACATGTTTAATCATAATCTAGGAACATAAAATTAATATGGAATATATGTATACTCGAACGTTACACCAAGATGCTTGGGGTGGGCCACATAGCTACCCATTCACCTTAGTATAACCTTTTCGAAGAGTGTTACCAATACTCCTACCTTACGATATAGTCTTTTTGGTAGGTAGTATTAGACGTTCCCTACATTATGATATAATCTTTTAGGTATGATCTATGAGTTATCCTACCTTACGATGTAATCTTTTTGGTAGGAACCATAAATTATACCTTACAACATGACCTTTTTGGTAGGTGTTATATGATGTCTTTACCTTACGATATAATCTTTTTGGTACGAGCCATGACTCATTCTACCTTACGGCATGGCCTTTTTTGTTAATCTTATAGAATTTCCATACCTTACTATATAATATTTTCACTAGGAGTCTTGAATATACCTCATCAAACCATCACATTCAAGTATCAAGAAAGAACTATTCATTTTCCCAAGAACACAACAAACATGAGAGCCCAACAATTTACTTCCAATGTCATAGGTGTTTTACATGATTTAAACAAACGTGTGTACATTCCTTTTATCATCATAAAGCCACTTGACTCATATGTCATGCAATAATAACTCAAGAATCCTTAAAAAGACATTTTATCAAACGCGTGGTGGGAGTGTAATGCTAGTTCAAATCATACAATTCAAGAATGAAATCATGTGAGAAAAATCAATGTAAATCAACCTACCAATACTTGGTACCACCCTCATGCAAGATACACTGAAATCCTCCAATCTCATAATAAGTCACAATTTTATAGCTCAAAATATTCATAGTCACAATAGATAAACCATCTCATAGTATAAGCTTAAAATAGATAACCACGGTTTTTCAATTAACATTTCATGAAACCCCAACTTCAATTTTAATCACAGTCCAAAATGAGTAAAACCCATAAGCAACACAACATGGAAACATGCAATTTCATAATACGGAAGATTGGGATTTATGGGTGAAAGGTACCCATGAATGAAACCCACATACCTTTGACCTAGAATTTCTTGGAATTGGGTTGTTAAAGACTTGAAGTTAAAGTGGGTCTTGAAATCCAAAACTTGCTCTTGAGTTTTCTTGAATTTGTATTGGGGTTTTGATGGAAGCTTTTGAGAGAATTTGAGAGTGTATTCAAGTTGAGAGTAACGACTTTGATCCTTTAGAATAGGGTTTAGGTCTTTTGGGGAGGTTAAGATGGCATTAGAAGTCTAAAACGGTCATTACAATGGATTAAATTCATGAAAACTCCATTAATGAGATGGAGTTAAAATTGATAAAGTGTAACCTCACTTGACGTTACACGGGTCGTGTGTCACTCCACTGTTTGTGTGGAGTGCCCCTGAACCAACACTTACACAATTTCTAGAAATTGGAAACTTGGCCAACACTTGGTATTTTTGCCTAAGTATTACCTCGCTGACTGGATAATAGGCTGTGTGAAGTCACACGGTCTATATAGTAGTCTGTCAAACCATACTTAGAAAATTTTGTAGAAATTACAAGATGGTAATTTTACACTTAGAAACATTTTCACTCTGGAAGCCTCACGGAGGGCCTCACGGCCTATGCCACACCATACGGCTTGTGTGTCCTGTCATGGAACATGCCTTGGCCAAAATGTGGCTATTTTAGGACCCAGACTAGTCACATGGCTCATGAGATGCCATACGACTCGTATGACTGCCCGTGTAGAATCACTGCACGAGAGGGTTCTATTGAAACGGGCATAACTCCTTCATCCGAACTCAGAATGCGTTGAAACCAAGTGCATTGGAAAGATAACTCAAAAGGATTTCATTGGACATCTAGTTGATCCTCTAATTCCATGTGTGCTAGATTTTATGCTTGTTTAAAGTTGACTCTTACATAAATTATCACCTAAAACTCAATTCATAGGGAAGTCTTGAACTCGTCAAAGTACTAAAAGTCTCCCAAGAGCTAATACAAACCTTACCTAAACAAATGAGACTTTAAATATGAGTACAAAAGATCATAGAGTTACAGGATGTCACATATTAGATATTTCATTGCATTATATACATCTCATAGCATCCACTTCATCTTATACCATACATGATTGATATAATTGTATATAGTTTATGAGCATGTGTATTATTGTATCCCTAATCTTGAAGTAATTGTTAGATCTATCTATATACTTATGTGATGAGATATCATGCTAGACCATGAGTATATCTACATTAATATGATATATATATTTTATTATGTTAGGACTTTTCTGAGTATAGGATTGTATTTCAGCAGTACGTGGTTGGGATTTAAGGAATTTCTTGTGTCATTAATTGCTTCACCTTAGATTAGTTTCATTTGTTGAGTACCCCTTGTTTGGTGCTCACCCTTGCTACATTATGTAGGTTGTGAACCCGATCTATCTTGTTAGACTTCCTCCTTGTTAGATTTGAGCTTCTGGACGTCATACGCGGTAGTTGTTTAATGTCTCTAGCAAGACTTGAGGATTCTACTATTATGTTTTAGTTCTTGTAATGAACCTATATGTCATTTTTATGTTTCTTATTGTTTATGATTTATTGATCTTTTGTACAGTGACTCCAAACTTAATATGACATGTTGGGACTGTTGGAACAACTTTTGGTTGTTTTAATTGAGAATTATGCAAGGTTGCAATTTAGCGAGGAACCAAAGTTGCTATAATGATTTTACTCTTAATAACCTAGTAAATGGTCTTGTAATGAGATTCTAATGGTTTTATTAGTCCTGGAATGGTAGATATGTGCTAGAAGGGTAGTCGGTTAAAAAATGGAGGTTTTCAGTGTGATTTTGAGTCGAAAGTTGCAAAAATGAGTTTAATTGGAAGCAAAAAAGGGTGTTTTGGTAAAAACCCTGCTATATGCTCTCAGAATTAGAAATTGATGGCATGGTCAGCTCTAAAATGTCAAAAAAAGGGTCTAAAATTACCCTTCAGTATTTGTCGGGGTCATCAAGTTGCTTTTTGACCCCCTCATTTCTTCAATATAAAATTTGTAGAATGAAGTGCGATACTCTTTTTTTCCTAAAAATGTTCTGTTTGGAATTCTGATTGTATCATTGGATTTGAAATGTTGAAATTAGTGTGGTTACACTATTTGTTTGCGTAAACTTGACATTAGGAGCCTCTGGAATTCCCCAAAAGAGATTGGAGTTGCGCTGGCATTGCACTAGTAGAAGTTGCACTCTGCGTTCGCGAAGGCCTCGCAGAGGCTAGCTTGGCACTACCTCGCATTTGCGGAGAATGGATAGTGACCCATACCTTCGCATTTGAGAAGAAGGGGTTGATGGTCTATAAAGGATCAATAGCAACACGAACCATCATTGTTTCACATTTCTTCAACGAGTAAAACACATATTTTAAGTTAGTTTTGGGTGATTGAAAGGTCTATTTCACTTGGATTATTGCAAAAAACTTCATGGTGTAGTTGTTTTGAAGATTTGATGCACATTTCGAGGTAATTTCCCTATGTTGTTATCGATTTTGGTGAAAACTTTTTATCGTGATTTAATTTTTGAATCATGAACAAATTGAAAAATAATAGCATTAAGTGTTCTACGTTGCTAGGGGAACGTGATGGTTAGCTCGGTATTGGTTGTAGTTCTCTGGGTTTTTAGAATTTAGGCTAAGAAAGTCATGGAAGAGAGGTTTTCCCAATAAAACTTTTAACTCCAACTCAGCCTTCAGGGGCCCATTCTAGGACGAATTCTCTTTTGCATGATTAGGCCACCGTGGGTTAATTTTTGTTAACTTTCTTAGGATTTTTGGGCATGGGGCCCACTTTTCCCTTTTTGCCTTATTGTGCCTATTTCTTAAGATAATATAGCCAAACTGATCATTTTGATATCGTGAATTATACTGTAACAGCTGAGTATCTTTGTGAGACTGTCAGGAAGGGAAAAGCATGGCTCGGCTAACTCAATGTTAAGGCGCCATTCTCTATGTAGGTTAGGTTTTACAAAAAACTTAGATTGAGTGAGGGATGTTATAATGAACCCGTATGTCATTTTTGTGTTTTTTACTATTTATGTTGTCTTAAGCTTTTGTACAGTGCCCTCACACTTAATATGACCTGTTGGGACTATTGGAATAGCTTTTGGGTGTTTTGGTTGAGAATTATGCAAGGTTGCAGTTTAGCGAGGAGCTAAAGTTGCTAAAATGAATTTTCTCACAAAACCCTAGTAAAAGGCCTCACAATGGGATTCTAAAGGTTTCGTTAGTTTCAGAATGGCTGATTTGTGTTAGGAGGGTGGTTGGTTCGAGAATGTTCTAGTGTGATTTTGAGCCGAAAGTTGTAAAATGAGTTCAAGCGAAGCTAAAAAGGGTGTTTCGATAAAAACCCATCTAAACACGCTTGAAATTGGAAACAGATGGCATAGTCAGGTCTGAAATGTTGAAAACTTTCCAAAATGACCCATTGCCCAGGATCACCCAGTTGTATTTTGGCCCCCTCAATTTTTCAAGCTAAAATTTGCTACAAGGAAGTGGGGTGCTCCTTTTTCCATAGGATACTCCATTGGCAATTCCGATTGCACTATTGGATTCAGAATTTTGAATTCAGTGTGGTTATACTATTTGTTTATGTAAAACGGACATAGTGAGCCTCAGGAATGCCCCGAAAGAAAATGGAGCTGGGTTGGTGCAACACCAACAGAAGTTGTACTCCGCATTTACAGAGGCTAATGCCGCATTTGTGGAGACCAGCTTGGCACAAGCCCGCATTCGCAGAGAAAGGCCAATGACCCATGCCTCTACGTTCATGTAGAAGGGACTGATGGTCTATAAAGGCTCATTAGCAATGTGAACCAACTTTATTTCAACATTTATTTAATGTGTGAAAAACTCATTTTATGTCTATTTTAGGTGATCCAAAGATCCACTTCACTCGTATTTTTACAAGGAACACCATGATGAAGCTGGTTTTTGGATTCGACACATGTTTTGAGGTAATTTCCCCATTTTTTTGTTGTTGTTATTAATTTGCTGAAAACTTTATATCTTGATTTAGTTTTCGAATCTGGACGAAATTAGACAAATTTTTAGCCTAAAGTGTTCTAAACTCTAAGGGGAACCTGATTGTTAACTGGGTGTTGGTTTTAGTTATTTGGTTTTTGAGTATTTACGTCGAGAAAGTCATTGAAGAAGGGTTTTCCGATAGAACTTTTTATCTCTATTTTTTTATGTTTCTTGGATTTCTGTGGCCCATTTTGGGCAGATTTTTTAGCTATAGGCTTGGGGTGTCGTAGGGATCATTTCTGAAATTTTTTTCAGATTGTTTAGGTGTGGGGTACACTTTTCCCATTTTTGACCCTTTTTGGCCTAATTGCACCCATTTCTTAAGATAATATAGCCAAACAGATTGGTTTGACACTGTGAATTATGTTGTAACAGTTAACAAAATTCAGGAGATAATCAGGAAAGGAAAACCATGGTTGGAATGACTTAGAGTTGAGGTGGTGTTCTCCAGGTAGGCTATGCTTTCCCTAAATCTTGATTGAGTAGAGTCACATGCATTTTAAGCCTTAAATATATGTGAATATGCATGTATGTACATATATTGGTATTGTTGGGCTATAGGGAGGCCTTGTAAGGATCGTACATGGGTCGATGCCCTAGAAAGGTATGTATTTTGATCTATATGATGCATAAAGGTGCATATTGTCTAATTTTGATATTATATGATGACCATGGGATTACTTTTTGATTTCTTTCCACTATGACTAGACTTCTAACATATTATGATCTTTTGGGCTTATCCGCTGCGTGATGTGCTATCAAAATTCAACAGATTTGATGCTTAAAACTTAGGATTTTGTGTATTCTCAATGCGACATTTATGGATTTTATGTGTTTTTGTGTTTCACTTTTGCAGGAAATTAGGCATGATTTAGGGGAAAATTGCATAGTTTTCTAGTTTTTGGTGTTGTATGGGACCCTCTACGAGTCGTAGAGTGGTTTACAAATTGAAGAGGTAATTTCGTGAAAAATTACAGTGAAGATTGATTTCTAAAACCCAACCATACGAGAACTCTATACGAGTTGTAGATCACTCTAAGAGTCATATAAAGAGGGTTCGTGAACATTTAAAGTAAAGACTAGTTGGTGCAGGTGAAGTTTACAAGAGTGCAATTTAAGTCGTAAATCATTCTATGACTCATAAATTGAATTCGCAGAAGTGATGTCCAAGATCTCGAAAATCAGTTTATGAGTCATAAATGCCTGTCGTAGAAGTCGCCAACCAGTTTTTCTATTTTTTAGGACTTGTTTGTAAATACTGTAAATAGTATAATTAGGTTATTTTTAAAAAAAGATTATGAAATAGAATTGTAGAGAATACTATTAGAGAGTACTTTTAGAGTTTTGTACTTGGAGAGTCAGTATTATAGAGAAGAATACACTTTTGGATTCATTGTATCATCAAATCTTATGATTCTCATTATATTTTGGATTTGCTTATTCTTCAATTTATCTGGAAAAGTGTTAATTATGTTTTCTCAATTCATAATTTCTTCATCTACCCATAGCATGAGTAGCTAAATCCACAACTTGGGCCTATTGGAACCATAAATATCTAACCAAATAAACCCGGATAATTTGCAATTCTTGGAATAGGTATTTGCATGCATTAATCAATTCACTCCATTTGTATGTTTTCCAGTGGTGACCAACATCAGAACTTGCCTAGTGTTACCTTCCCGATCCACTTGATAATGAATAGGAAAAGATATTAATTAACAAGATCCGATGATATGTTCTCCTCTAATCAACCAAAATAGACCATGGGGAGACTTTCTGGGACTATGGATAATGGTTAGTATTCCACACTATGGAGATTGGCCAAGTCACGTAGTTAAATTCACCTCTCACTTTTGACCTAAGGGCTTGATGAACTTAAATTACCATCCTGCATGTTATACTCTAGTCGAGAATTGGGTTATCCGGTGACATTGAGTTGGTGAATCATGGGGATCACAATATCCAAGTTGCTCTTCATTATTGACTATCTCCTATAGTAGTTAGTTTAGTTTATTTTCTTGTTGAATATTGCAAACCTCCCTCCTCCCCCCTCCCCCCTGGGGAATTGAGTTGGTTGATATGTGAGTTGTTTATTGCTGAATCTATTTTGAAGTATCCATATTCTCTGTGGTATTCGACCCTAACATTGGTTAGGTTTAATATTTGGCAATGACCATTTTATCCTCCAAAAGAGAGGTGTAACTTGGGCGCGATCAAAGATTATGTCTCCATTGCCAGGGAATACGGCTAGATTAAGATTGAATTCACTAGTAATTATAATTCAAGTGTTAATCCCTTAGTTGCCTTTATTTTACTTTTGTTTTTGTTTTTGTTTCTTTGTAGGGTAAACTAGTGGTGTATGCCCAACACTAGGATTCAAGACAATCCCTCAACCCCACTTGATCAAGAAATCCAAAGAATTATAAGAAGAATTGCCTAAGAAAATGCCAACAATGAGGCTAATGCAGCTTTGAACCAAAATGATAGGAATGAGAATCCACCTCCTTTGGAGAACATTCCATGACCTAGGCAGTTCGACACTAACGCTTACCAATAGAATCAGTATAGGTTGAACCCCATGGCAATGGATATGACCGGGACTATAGTGTTGCCACCACTACCGGCTGACATAAAGTTCACGGTCTCTAGTCAGTTACTGTAGATGCTGCAAAACTGTGGTTTATTTGTGGGCCTACCTTCACAGGATCCATACGGCCACTTGCATAATGAGACATTTGTTTGTAAGAGTGTGATGGGGACACAAAATCTAACTATAGATGTTGTGGGACTTCGTGTCTTCCCATTGTCTCTTACAAGCAATGCTACACTATGGATATCTGAGCTACCACAAAGTTTAATCACTAGCTAGGTAGATTCGCAGAAGGCCTTTTTTGAAAGGTACTTCCCTAGATCGAATAAGCTTAAGTAGAAGGATCAGATCAATATCTTTGAGCAACTTCCTTGTGATTCCATTAGAATGACATGGGAGAGATATACTAAGTGTTTGAGAAGTGTCCTTGAACACAAGATAGTTGATGATGCCTTAGTGGATGAAATACCCCAAATGGGCTTTGGAATGCCCTATAATCATAATTTTCATATATCTCAAAATATGTGCGTGATTTCGAAGATCCAACTTCATATTCTTGATCGAGGGAAAAATTGAGTGGGAAATGGGTAAAGCCCAAATTTTAGAAGATTCGTAGCAAAAAATAATTTTCGCTAAGTTTATGATTTTCAATGGTTGTCCGAGCCTTGGGCATGACGTGCCTGGAGCGCACCACTCTATATTTTCAAATCCGCGTTTGGTCCGCATAGCGCCAGGGGCACGAATCAATGTAATATTTTCCCCAATTTTCTTACTTCATCCAAGGCATTAGTGTAATAGCCCCATGCCCATTTAAACATGAAATCTTTCATACTTAGCCATTTTTCAACTCTATAACCCATAAAACCCTCTCAAAGACTTCATCAAACTTCTTATTCAAATTCAATGATTTCAAGTTCAATTTTGGGGCTCAAGAACTCATCTCAAGCTTCAAGTTTCCCTTAACTCAATTTCACAAAAATCGAAGTTTGAGGTATTGGGTCTTCATCCATGGGTCCTTTCACCCATGGAGTGCAACCTTTTTTTTATGAAAATTGCATGATTTCAAGTTGTATTACCTTTGGGCATCCTTTATTATGAAATATGAGCATAAATTCTGTTGGAGTATTATCAAGTATTAAGATTATGTATGAATATCTATTTTAAACTTATTCCATGAGTTGTTTGCGTATATTGAGATTATGCATGAGTTGAGCTATGAAAACTATGAACTATGATAAACTTTTGAGGTGCATTTCATGATATCCAAGTTGCGGTTTTACTACAATGTTGATGGGTTGGTTTTGTATTGATTTTACTCATCTTGTTATACTCTTGAGTTGCATGATTTTGGACAAGTCTCATGAACCTACCACGTGTTTAATATAATGTCATGACAAGATTTTTAAGCTATTGATGGGTTATGGCAAGTTTTTACAAGCCAAGTGTTTCAAGATGATTATGGGTTCTCAAGTATTTATTTATTTCATGAAAGTATGTATGATTTCAGAAGTAACAAGTTGAGCCCTATTTCAAGATTTTTACTCTTGTGAGCCATTCATGTTAAGGAAAGGGATCATACATGATTATTATTTACCATCATGTTCAAGTTAGGCTCACTAGTAAAGGTCAGACATGTTTAAGAGCTAGTCATGTCATGTTATCATGTCTCTCATAAGTTATTGAAGTTATTATTAAGGTTATGATTATTTTAAATATTTCGTGGGATTAGAGTTAGCATTGAGTGAGGCTTAAGCTGGAGTCTCGACTCAAGGGGTCCTTATACAAAGACTTTACTCTCTAAACTATGTGCCACCATAGGATATATATTTCCCTTACTTACTAGTGGATCCATCTAGTTATATCACTTCGTCGAGGGCATGGCATGCCTATAATTACACGTATTATCATGTTGGTTTGCCATGACAACTAGAACACACTTTATCGAGAGGTGTCATGCCCTATCATCTGTATCGAAGGTGTGTCATGCCTTGGATTCCTAGTTGTAGTTGCTTGGTCTATGTCATTTAAAGTCTTCTCCCACATGTGTATGATATATGTTATGCAAGTTAAATGATTTACATGCAAGTTTTTATTACAAGCATTATCATACATGTCATTTTGAGATAGTATCCATTGTCTATATCTTATGCATTTTGAATATATGGCTTATGTCTTCATTGCATTGCACCCCGAATAATTAGTACATTCCAAAGTACTAATGCATACTCTATGCCTATATGATGTTACCATGTAAGGACCAGAGCTCCAATCGACCATCCTCCTTGTGGTTAGTTTGGATCTTGTGAAAAAAGTTGGTGAGTCCTCAACTCCAAGGGAAATATCTACTTTACTCATGCTATGTTAAGGCTTCTTCTTTATTTTGGACACCTATTATTATGACGGTGAGCCCGGGGAATGTCTTGGCCCCGCTCCATTCTTAAGTAGAGTTGTTGTTGGATACTACGTTTGTATATGCTTATAAGCTTGACTCTTCTTATGTTTCTATGTTTATGAAAGACTTTCCTTAGTCCCGTTTCCCTTTTTATATTGACTCTTTTTGTTGATTATTTTTATTCTACAACCAATGAGGTGTATAAGATATGCTAAGAGGCTTGATCGGGTTGTCTTCGGACATCCCATTAACGTTGACATGTCTAGGCCCTAGGCTTGGTTCGTGACAAGCTTTGTATCCAAGCACTAGGTTATTAATGGTCCTCAGAATTCCAACCGCATTGATTAGAGTCTTATTCATCATTGTGAAGTGTGCCACAACTATGGATGGGAGGTTATGAGGTACTTTAGGAAATGTTTCCCCTCGTCATGGTCTATATCGTGCTTTAGATGTAAAGATAAGGTTTTTCCCATAAAAGGAATGCTTTTTGCCCTTCTAGATCATGCCGATACCAAGAGAAAAGCTAAGGAGAGCCCATACTCTGGAGGAACAATCGGCCCCTCCCATTCCTCAAGCAACTCAAGATGGAGGTGTAGCTAAAGATGAGTTCAGGGATGCCATCACAAGGTTTGCTCATGCTATGACCAACCAATTGATCCAAGGGGCCCAAGCTCCTCATGCTCCTATTCCATTTTCAAGGGTGAGTGACTTTATGAGGATGAACTCTCCGGAGTTCTATTGATCCAAGGCAACAAAGATCCCCAAGAGTTCATCAATGAGGTGTGTAAGGTGCTATCCATCATAAAGGTAAATTTGGAGGAAAGGGCAGAATTCGTGGCCTACCAACTCAAACGTGTGGCTCAAACTTAGTTTGCACAATGGAAGTTAGAGAAGGGAAATGATAATGTTATTTCTTGGGAAGATTTCAAAGCCGCCTTCCTCAATCGGTTCTTCCCTATTGAGTTGTGAGAGGATAAGATGATGGAGTTTATGACTCTTAAGCAAGGTTCCATGAGTGTGAGGTAGTATGCCCTCAAGTTCAACAAGCTCTCCAAGTGTGCTTCTCAATTGATTGTCGAACCTAGATCAAGGATGAACAAGTTTGTCTCGGGAGTGTCCGACTTGGTTAATGAAGAGTGTCGTACTGCCATGCTAGTGAGTGATATGATTTTGTCTCGACTTATGATATAAGCCTAACAACTAGAGGGGGAGAAGCTTAAAAAGAGAAGAAGTGAGGAGAGGGGGTGTCCAAGAGGGCTCGGTTCGAGGGTAGCTACCAAGGTGCGAAGGGTGGTCAGTTTCAACTAGATCACAAATTCCATGGTCAAGAGTCCTCCAATGCTCCTAATACAAGAGATATGCTAATGATGGAGTTCGTAACCAAAGATTTTAAGGAGGCAATGGTAGGATAATTAATCGTATGTGCCAAAAGTGTGGGAGAAATCATTGTGGTCCATGGTTGAAGGATTCTAATGCTTTCTTTTGTTGTGGAAGTGGGTCACAAGGTTACTAACTGTCCTCAAGCTCAAAACAACTGTAGAGATGGTCGTCCTCAAGGTGAAGGTGTTAATGAGGGTCAAAGGGCAAGGGGAGGCCAATAATGGGGTCCTCCAAGGCAAAATAGGTTCTATGTTTGACAAGGAAAGCAAGGAGTGGACGAGGTGTCCGACATTGTTATCGGTATGTTAAAGGTTTTTTATTGTGATATGTATGCATTGGTAGATCTGGGTGCCACTCTCTCTTTCATTGCTTCTTTTGTTGCCAAAAACTTTCATGTGTGTCCCGAATTGTTGCGTGAACCTTATGAAGTGTCTATCCCCGTCGGTGAGTCCATTATTTCTAGAAGGGTCTATAAGGATTGTCTCATTTTCATATCGCAAAAAGTCTTACCTTGTGATTTTGTTGAACTTGACATGATGGATTTTGATATCATTCTTGCGATTTATTGGTTACAAGCATACCATGCTTCCATTGATTGTAGGACCTATAGAGTGAAATTCCAATTCTCTAATGAGCCTGTCCTTGAGTAGGAAAGTCATAGTATGGTGGTCAAGATAGGTTAATTTCTTGTCTTAAATCCCAAAAATTGATCTCTAAGGGATGTCTTTACCATCTTGTGAGTGTTAGGGATGTTGAGTCTAAAGTCCTTTCTATTGAGTCGGTTTTAGTGGTCAATGAGTTTCTTGATGTCTTTCTCGATGAGTTTCTCAGTGTTCCTCCTGAAAGGGAAATAGACTTTGGTATAGACCTCCTTCCCGATACACAACCCATTTCCATTCCCCCTTATCGTATGGCCCCAGTAAAATTGAAGCAGTTGAAGGATCAATTAAGGGATTTGTTGGAAAAGGGTTTCATAAGGCCTAGCAAGTCACCTTGGGGTGCACCAATGTTATTTGTAAAGAAAAAGGATGGTTCCTTTAGAATTTGCATTGATTACGAGCAACTTAATAAGGTCACCATAAAGAACAAGTATACTCTACCAAGGATAAATTACCTTTTTGATCAACTTCAAGGGGTAGTCACTTTTCTAAGATTGATCTCTAGTTTGGATACCACCAACTAAGAGTGAGGGAGTGTGATATTCCCAAGATATTTTCAGACTAGATTTGGGCATTTTGAATTTATGGTGATGGCTTTTAGCTTGACTAATGCACCGACAATATTTCTGTATTTCATGAATAGGGTGTTTAAACCCTTCTTTGATATGTTTGTGTTGGTCTTTATTGATGACATGTTGATTTATTCCTGGAGTGAAGAAGAACATATGAATCATTTGAGAGTGGTGTTGCAAATCTTGAGGGATGAAAAGTTGTTTAGTAAATATGAAAAGTGTGAATTTTGGTTGAAAAAGGCTTCATTTCTGTGGCATGTAGTGTTGTGTGATGGCATTAATGTGGATCCTAAGAAGATGGAGGTGATAAGGAATTTGCCGAGGCCCTTGACTCCAACAGATATTATGAGCTTCTTGGGTTTGGCAGGTTACTACTAAAGATTTGTGAATGTCTTCTCTTCTATTGCTTCCCTATGACAAAGGTTACCCAAAAAAAGGAAAAATTTGTTTGGACCAATGAATGTGAAAAGAGTTTCCAACCTTTGAAGGGCAAGCTTATCTCCCACTCCTATTTTGGCCTTACCGAAAGGGTTAGAAGGGTTTGTGGTTTATTATGATGCTTCAAGGGTTTGTTTGGGGTTTGTATTGATGCAAAGTGGCAAGGTTATAGAATATGCCTCTTGGAAACTTAAGGTGCATGAGAAAGATTATCCCACTCATAATCTTGAATTGATGGTCGTGGTGTGTGCTTTGTAAAGTTAACATCATTATTTGTATGGGGTTCATGTTGATGTGTTTATCGACCACAAGATTCTCCAATATGTGTTCACACAAAAAGATCTTAACTTGAGGCAAAGAAGGTGGTTAGTTTGCATAGGGTACCCTTTTCTATCATTTTGGATCATGGTGCTCAATTCACTTCTCATTTTTGGAGATCCTTCCAAAAGAGGCTTGGTACCAAGATTAAGCTTAGCATGGCTTTTCATCCTCAAACGGATGGCCAAGCTGAAAGGACTATCCAAAAATCTTGAGGATATGCTTAGAGCTTGTGTTTTGGAGTAGGCTTCTGCATCTCGTCTATATTTGGTCTATGACTGTACTATCAAGTCTTAAGACTGATGGTACATTCAACCAAGAACGTCCGTTGCAGTATCTAAGACTTAAAAGACCGAAAGTCTTGTTACTCTTTTGATTTCAAATCAGCAACCGTTGGCCATTGGGTGTTATATACACCTTAATCAAAATTCTTTGGGGTAGTACTTTAGCATATTCAATAGTTAACATTCGGTCTTAACACTTTTCTAGTTGCATTGATAATTATCTTCAGTCTCAAATCTGTATAGATACTTCCATTATAAGTGGTAATGAGAATTACGGTGACAGTTACATTTACGTTTATAGGGCTATTTGTAGTGGTGAAAGTCGAAATAGTAGTGAAAACGAGGGTTCCAGTAGACGAACTCGCACAAAGGGCAGTGATTTAACTATAAGAGAAAGTTCTAATGATCTCGAGGTAACTCAAAAATACAAGCATTTGTGGGTTCAATGCGAAAATTGTTATGGATTAAATTATAAGAAATTTTTGAAATCCAAAATGAATATTTGTGAACAATGTGGATATCATTTGAAAATGAGTAGTTCGGATAGAATTGAACTTTTGATCGATCCGGGTACTTGGGATCCTATGGATGAAGACATGGTCTCTCTGGATCCCATTGAATTTCATTCGGAGGAGGAGCCTTATAAAGATCGTATTGATTCTTATCAAAGAAAGACAGGATTAACCGAGGCTGTTCAAACAGGCATAGGCCAACTAAACGGCATTCCCGTAGCAATTGGGGTTATGGATTTTCAGTTTATGGGGGGTAGTATGGGATCCGTAGTCGGAGAGAAAATCACCCGTTTGATTGAACACGCTGCCAATCAAAAATTACCTCTTATTATAGTGTGTGCTTCTGGGGGGGCGCGCATGCAGGAAGGAAGTTTGAGCTTGATGCAAATGGCTAAAATCTCGTCTGCTTTATATGATTATCAATTAAATAAAAAATTATTTTATGTATCAATCCTTACATCTCCGACAACTGGTGGAGTGACAGCTAGTTTTGGTATGTTGGGGGATATCATTATTGCCGAACCCAATGCCTACATTGCATTTGCAGGTAAAAGAGTAATTGAACAAACATTGAATACAACAATACCCGAAGGTTCACAAGCAGCTGAATACTTATTCCAGAAGGGTTTATTCGACCTAATTGTACCACGTAATCTTTTAAAAAGCGTTCTGAGTGAGTTATTTAAGCTCCACGCCTTTTTTCCTTTGAATCAAAAGTCAAGCAAAATCAAGTAGAGCACTAAGTTCAATTATTTTTTTTGTGTTTGTAGCAAAAAGTAGTTAGTTTATCGGAATCAAAGTAAAGAAGATAATAATGGCCTTTTCTTTGGTGATCGAAGATCGAATTGTAGAAAGAATTAAAACTAAAGTTGAGTATAGCTCTTTTTTTGACCTATATTTATATTCCTGATTACGAATCGAGAAGCCGTTATCACCATCACCAAGAGTGAGTTCTTCCTTTCGTGAAATTCGGAAAATAAAACGAATTTTTTCTTGTCTTAGGTATATAATTTGAAATTTAAATATAGATAATAGAGTTTTGTATCTTTCTCTATCTCCCGAAAAACCATTTTAGCTAAAAATTCATGTTGGGTCGGATTCGAACGAATCTTTCGATAATCGGTAAAAAACTCTTTATCTATTTTTAGAAAATTAGAAGATAAGAACAAAAGACAAAGAAATGAAGAAAAATAATAAAGTTTATTATCATACATATCTTTCTCATGTAGGAGATGAATAAGTCCATTT
>JAOTQR010025885.1:0-16621 GCA_025774065.1 Solanum ossicruentum | reverse complement strand
TTCTTCATGTTTGCTTCGGCTTTCCAAGTAGCACTTTCAACTTGTTAATTCCTTCAAAGGACTTTGACGGATGTTTTATCTTTGTTTCTCAACTTCTTCACTTGCCTATCCAATATCTCCACTGAGACTTCTTTGAATTCTCCTCAGCACCAACAACCTCCAAAGGCATAATAGAATTTGGATCACTTACAAACTTTTTCAACATAGACACATGGAAGACCGGATGACCCATACTCATCTCTATAGGAAACTCCAACTCGTAATCAACCTTACCAATCCTCCTCGATATTCTATAAGGGCATACATACCTTGGCCTCAACTTTCCCTTCTTGCCAAATCGAACTACACCCTTTATAGGTAAGACCTTCAAATACACCAAATTGTAAACATTTAACTCAAGATCCCTTCTCATCACATCGAAGTAGAACTTTTGCCTACTTTGAATAGTCTTCAATTTTTCTCTTATCAATCTCACCTTCTCCAAACTCACCCAACTGGGTATATATAACGTTTATCATATAGAGCTTCAAAGAGAGTCATTCTGATGCTAGAGTGATAGCAATTGTTGTAAGAAAACTTGATAGGTGGAAGATGTTCAAGAATCTAAAATGGTCCTTTCGGCTTGACCATCTATTTGTGGGTGAAAGGTCATGCTAAGTTTAACTTTAGTATCAAGACCTCTTTGAAAAAATATCCAAAAGTGTGAGGTAAATTGAGCACCACGATTCAAAATTATAGATAATGGGACCCTATGCAATCTAACCAACTCATGAATATACAATCTAGCATAATCGTCAGCACTATAAGTCATTTTGACCAGTAGAAAGTGAGCGGATTTCATCATTCTGTTGACAATAACCCATATTAAATCAAACTACTTTCTAGTCTTTCGCAAACCAATCACAAAATCCATGTTAATCTCCTCTCACTTCCAATTAGGAATCTTTATATCTTGGGCTAGGCCACATGGCCTTTAATGTTTGTCTTTGACTTGTTGGCAATTGTGACAACTAGCTACAAACCTTGCAATATCTCTTTCATACCACCCCACCAATACACTTCCCTCAAATCTCTATACATCTTTGTAAAATTAGGGTAAAGAGAATAGGATGAGTTGTGTTGTCTCCCTCAAAATCAAGTCCCTCAACCCATCAATATTTGGCACACACAATCTACCTTGATATCTAAGAACACCATCTTCCCTTTGGGAGAAAACCCCCACCTTGCCCTGTTTCACCAATGCCTTCAACTCTAACAAAGCGGGGTCAAGGTCTTGCTTAGATTTGACCTCTTCAATCAAGGATGATTTGGAACCATCTATAACCACCATACCACCACTTTTGGCTTCAACCAACCTAACCCCCAACCTAGACAACTGGTGAACTTCCTTTTTGAATTCCCTTTTACAATCATCAACATGAGCCATACTCTTCATGGACACTATACTTAGAGCATCGACAACAACATTAGCCTTACCTGGATAATAATGCACACTCGTGTTATAATCTTTAAGGATTTCTAGCCACCTTATTTGCCTCAAATTGAGATCCCTTTGAGTGAATATATATTGAAGACTCATGTGGTTGATGAAAACATCTACATAACCCCATAAAAATAATGATGTCATACTTTCAAAGCAAATGGCACAACCGTAAGCTCAAGATCATGAGAAGGATAATTTCACTCATGTACTTTTAGTTGTTTAGAAGTATAGGAAATATACTTTACCATTTTGCATCAATACACACTCAAAACCAACTCTTGAAGCATCACAATACACAACAAACCCTTCTAACCCTTCCGGTAGAGCCAAAATAGGAGCAGATGTAAGCTTATCCTTTGAAGTTTGAAAACTCCTTTCACATTCATCAATCCAAACAAACTTCATCTTCTTTTGAGTCAACTTCATCAAAGGAGAAGCAATAGAGGAGAACCCATTCACAAATCTCTGATAGTATCCTGCCAACCCCAAGAAACTTCCAATATCTATGAGAGCCAAAAGCCTAGGTCAATTTCTCACCACTTTCATCTTCTTAGGGTCCACTTTTATCCCTTTTTCTAACACCATATGCCCTAGAAATGAAACTTCTTTCTACCAAAATTCACATTTATCAAACTTAGTGAACAACTTCTCATCCCTCAAAGTTTGAAACACTACCCTTAAATGTTTCACATGCTCTTGCTTACTCTAGGAGTACATCAAAATGTCATCAATGAATAACACGACAAACATATTAAGGTAGGGTTTAAAGATCATATTCATAAGATCTATAAATATTCTTGATGCGTTAGTTAAGCCAAATGACATTACCACAAATTTAAAATGCCAATATCTAGTCCAAAAAGCCATTTAGGAATATCACATTCCCTTAACCTCATTTGATGATATTCGGATCGAAGATCAATCTTAGAAAAATGACAAGTCCCTTGCAATTAGTCAAATAGGACATCTACCCCTTGTAGAGGATACTTATTCTTTACGTTGACCTTGTTGAGTTATCAGTAGTCGATGCACATTCTAAGTAAGCCATCTTTCTTGCTCACAAATAACATTGGTGCACCTAAGATGACTTGCTAGGCCTAATGAAGCCCTTCTCCAACAAATCTTTCAATTGATCCTTTAACTCTTTCAACTCAGGTGGAGCAATTTGGTATGGGGAAATGGAAATGGATTGAGTATCGGGAAGAAGGTCCATACTAAAATCTATCTCCCTTTTAGGAGAGACACTGGAAGCTCATCAGGAAAGATATCAAGAAACTCATTAACCACCACAATCGACTCAACAGGAGGGACTATGGACTTAATATCCCTAACTCTTACAAGATAATATATGCAACCCTTAGAAATCAATTCCTGAGCCTTAAGACAAGAAATGAACCTATCCTTAACCATTGAATCATGACCTTCCCACTCTAGGATGAGCTCATTAGAAAATAGAAAATGAACTTTATGTGTTCTAAAACCAATGGATGCATGATATACATGTAGCCAATCCATCCCAAGAATAATGTCAAAATATACCATGCCAAGATCCACAAAATAACAAGGCAAGACTTTATGCAATATAGACATGGGACAAGTCCTATAGATTCTTTTAGAAATAATGGAGTCACTAATAGGGGTAGACACCTCAAAGTGTTCACATAACAATTGAGGACATACATGAAGTCTATTAGCAATGAATAGAGTAATGAAACAGAGAGTGGTGCCTTATCCACCCCTTGCCTCCCTTGAAGAGCATAGAACCAGTTGTGACATGGAGCACCTCCTTGTCGACCACCTTGTGCCCTTTGATCACCCTAGGCACCTTGTCCTTAAGGATGACCATTGTTGCCCTTGTTTTAAGCATTTAGACAATACCAATCTTGTGGCCCATTTTTGTCACACCTAAAGCAAGCACCCACATCTTTGTAGAATCTACCATTATGATTCTTACCATACCTTCAACACTTAGGAAGTTAGGAAATTCAATCTGAAGATCTAAGAAGAAGAAGAAGAAGAATGATTGAGGAATTACATAGAACTTTTTGTGGTAACACCCAATGGGTAAACTCCATAGCGATAGGATATATATATTAGTGATATCCGGACAATTACACCAAATATATTTATACACAGAGATTACTAGGAGAATGCTTTACATTGTGGATTTCTGGATCTTACCATAGAAAATGACTAGCCTATTTATACAAAGATTTTGAAGGCCATTGCTACAGTGAAAGTGTCGTTGCTGTAGTACCTCGTAGCCATTGCTACAATACCTCATAGCCATTGCTGCAGTACCTACTAGTCGTTGCTACAGTACCTCATAGTCGTTGATACAGTACCCCTGTAGCTGTTGCTACAGAACGACAGTTTCTATCCATTGCTATAGTGCTGCAATGGTGCTGCTACAGTACCCGGATATAATATCAAGCTCCACAACCTAGCAATTCTCCCACTTGAAGACTGATCTACTCGACCTCCAAAACAATAAATGTATTCCAAAAATATCTTCATCCCATCGCAAAACTTTCTTCTGTACAACCTACAGAAGACCAATCAAGGTTTTGCACAACCTCAGTTTTTCAACACCAACACACTTGGTCAACACGTCTGCTAGATTCTTTGGACCTTCTCCAAACACATGTCACCATCTTCCACTGACCTCCAAGTGAAATGGTACCATCTTCGGATGTGCTTCATCTTCAAATGATATGCTGGATTCTTCACCAATTGTATGGCACTCTGACTATCTGTATAAAGAATTTTATCGCACTGCTTCCTGCCTTATTCTTCCAGATAATCCACCAACCATATCATTTCTTTCCCAGCCTCAGCTATTGTTCTGTACTCAGCCTCAGTCAATGAAAGGGCAATATACTTATGAAGCTTAGACATCCAGCTAACCGCTATTCCATCTAATTCAGCTTTGATCCTAAAAACCCATTTGTTCAGAAAAGCTCTTTTCCTTGCAGAAAACTCAGATAGCACATCCATCTAACTTCTATTCCATCTGATTCAGCTTCCATAAAACCCTGTGTGCTCAGCCCCAGTCGACGAAAGGGCAATACACTTCTGAAGCTTAGACATCCAGCTAACCGTTATTCCATCTGTAGTGTAGATGTACCCGGATATGCTCTTGCTCGAATTCACATCTCCACTCAGATCAGCATCCACAAAACCCTATAGAATTACTTTTCCATTACCATAACAAAGTGAAGTATTGGATGTACCTTTCAATCATCTCAGAAGCCACTTCACAGCTTTACAATGCTCTTCCCCCGGATTTTCCATGAACCTGCCGAGAACTCCCACTGTATGTGTTATATCAGGTCTAGTGCAGAACATAGCATATATCAAGCTTCCAACTACAGAAGCATATGGAACTTGTGCCATGTGCTTTTGCTCCTCAGTTGTCTTTGGTGACTGCTCCTTCAATAATTTTAAATGATTTGCCAACGGAGTAGTCTTGGGTTTAGCATCATTCATCTGGAATCTGGACAACACTTTCTCAATTATGGCTTTCTCCCACTTGATTGAATCCTCTACCTATCTGGTTCTCCTTCATCAGTTAGCAACAGATAATGTAATAAAGGTAGATACCTATCTGGTGCCCTGATGATTCTGGATGATCTCCTCAATGTCTGCTCTGGTGTTACTTGTTCTACCTTAGGTTCTTCAACGATCGTTTCTGGAGTTTTAGTGGCAACATTGTTAGGCAAACTCCTCTACAACTCAACTTCAACTCCCACTTGCTTTGCATTCTTTGAACCTGACATATCCTTGTGGGAGACATTACTGCAGACCTTCCATATCGCTAGGTTACACCATCTGATCCACCAAAATCATCTTGTACCGCCGTTATTACCTAACGAAACACGACGCCTGTACCATCACATGACAGGAAGACTTTCAATATAAGGCATTACCGCATTCCTCCACATCGCAAGGTTGCACCATTTGATCTGCCAAATCATCTTGCATCGCTGTTATTACCCAATGGGACACGTCGCCTGCACCATCACATGACAGGAAAACTTTAGATACAAGACACCCCTGCAGATCTTTGGTCTTAATTCCACAGACCTTTGTGGTCTTAATGCCACACCTGTGACTCTACACATGTCGGTCTATCACTCCTGCCCTCCGAACCTGGGCTCTGATACCTCTCCCGAATTGTGTATCTCCTTATGTTCCTATTGCTCCTTCCGTTTCCGCAGCATGGCACTAAGGCTTTTCAATCCAGTTCAATGCCTGTAACTATGTGATTCCCCGCATAGGTAGCACTTGGGCGCTTTCTCGGGTTGCACCCTGCCCTCTCCGTCGCTTTGTCTTCCGGACCTCCTGTTATCAGGCCTGCCGGTGTCATGATGCTTGGGTCGTGGCTGCCATCCCTGGCCTCTACCATCATCTCCCCCACCTTGGTCATGATCACCATCCGAGTCTTCCCCTCAGTCTCTACTTCACCAATCATATCAAGCGTCCGTCAAAGCCTCTAACGGCATGATGTCTTCGTCAAAGGTGGAAACCTGTCGACGCTCCAGCTCTATTCTGGCCCAACCCTGTAATCCATCCATGAAGTAGAACAACGTTGTTGGGGTAGAAGGTCTTCTTGAACTCCACCTTGAACTTCTCCCACGTGCTGATTGTGCAAAGTCCCCTTCCAATCTCAGCATCCTATCGCTTCCACCACAGTATCGCCATCTCACTCAGGTATATTATGGTCACATTGATCTTTGTATCATCACAGCACACCTTGTTGCACTTGAAGTAATTCTATAAGTGTCACAAGAAGTTCTCCACCTCTTGTGCGTCTCGAACTCCTTTAAAGACAAGTAGCCTGGAAGCCTCAATTCTGGCCTCCCTTGATCCAGCGAATCTGACGCATACTCCGTCCATCACGCCTTCCTCAAGTGCCCTCATCCTTGCACTCATAGCCTCCATGCCCCGGCCATGCCATTTATCGCGGCTTCGATGACCTCCATCTGGCTTAGTGCTTCCAAGAGCCAACACTCCAACGAAGTGATGGTCTCCCTCAACTCGAGCTCCGCCACTTGGCAACCATCTAACCCTTTCCGGATGTCCGCATTCTCCTCAAAGGTGAATTCCTCCAAGGCCTAAAACTTTCCATCAAACTGATTCAAACGGCGGCCCAAGAACTCTATTGCTCGTCGGGCAGTATCCACCCTCTTGACCCATTCTTTATCGAGCGAGATGTCGCCGAGGTCTTCACCTCATTCGTCATTGCTCAACTCCGTAACCAAAAGTGAGTGAGTTATGGCCTCACTTGGTGATGATCCGACCGGCACCTCCTCAACATTCTTGGAGCCTTTCTTACCCCTACGTTTCTTACCAACATCCAGATCGTAGTGATTCCTGCCCCACGGTGGGCGCCAGTTGTTAGGAAATACAATCTGAAGATCTAAGAAGAAGAAGAAGAAGAAGAAGAATGATTGAGGAATTACACAGAACTTTTCGTTGTAACGCCCAAGGGGTAAACTCTACGGCGTTAGGATATATATATTAATGATATCTGGACAATTACACTGAATACATTTATACACAGAGATTACTCAGAAAATGCTTTATATTGTGGATTTCTGGATGTCTTACCATAGCAAATGACTAGCCTATTTATATAAAGATTTTGAAGGCCATTGCTACAGTGAAAGTGTCGTTGCTACAATACCTCGTAGCCATTGCTACAATACCTCGTAGCCGTTGCTACAGTACGTAAGTTTCTATCCGTTGCTACAGTGCTGCAACGGTGCTGCTACAGTTCTGCTATAGTACCCGGATATAATATCAGGCTCCACAACCTAACATAATTTGTCCACCATTACCACCATGACCTTTAAGGTTAGGCGCCCTGTCATTGGCAAACCTTTGGTTTTGAGCATTAGACAACCCTTAACCTTGAAATTTGTGGCCTTGTTGGAAATGACCACCCTTAGCACCTTGAAATCACCCATCAAAACAAGCCCTCATAGACTCCCCACTCATCCTCTTTATAAGATTTTCTACTTCAAGTTTCTCGGCATAAGTCATGAGCTAATATAAGTCTATATCACCAAGCAGCATAGTGGTGCAACATTCTTCATTAATTAAGTCGAATGCTCCCGACACAAACTTGTTCATCCTTGCCTTAGAGTCGACAACAAAGTGCAGATCATATTTTGAGAGCTTGTTGAACTTGATAGAATACTCACTCACACTCATGGAGCCTTGCTTGAGATTTATAAACTCCATCATCTTTGCCTCCTTTAGTTCAATAGGAAAGAAATGGTTAAGGAAAGCGACTTTGAATTCTTCCCATAGATAGGATCATTATTCTCCCTTTCCATTTTCCATTGAGCAAACCAAATTTGAGCAAGGCCTCTGAGTTGAGAGGCCGCAAGTTCTGTGTTACCCGTTGAGCTCACTCCTATAATAACAAGCACCTTATACATCTCATCAATAAATTCTTAGAGGTCCTCTTCCATTTTGGAGCGATAAAACTTCGAAGGCTTTATCCTTGTAAAATCCCTCACTCTTGAGGCCGGAGCAGGAGCATGAGAAGCGTGGGATCCTTAACTCATTTGGTTGGTCATGATTAGTGCCAACAAAGCAACGACATTCCAAGACTCTGCATGAGTGACCTCAAGTTCGTCATGGGGAGCTTGAGGAGCCGAAGAGGGCAAATAAACCTCGGGTGTAGGAGCTCTTTGCATTATTCTTGGTGGAATAATCGAGAAGAGCAAAACCCATCCATTAGAGAAAAAAAACTTAAATTAAGTTCTAGAGTATGACATAGATCATGAAGAAGTGAATCATTTCCTAAATGCTTCATAGCCTCCTATTCATAGTTATGGTGCACTTCACAACCATGAACAAGACTCTGCTCGATGTAGTATGTTGGATTTCTAAGGACCATTTACAAACCTAGTGCTCTGATATCAAGATTGTCATGACCCAAGCCTGGAGCTTAGATGTGCCAATGGTGAATAGAGAATCCGAAGTAACCCCAAATAAGCCTCAAAGCATAACTAAGCATGTCCTTGGTAGTGGAAGCATATACAAACAACAAGCAAATAGTTCTAAGAGAAACGGGACTTTAGACTCACGCTATATGGGTAGATAGGGGAAAGGAATTTGCATGATCACTTAATAAGGAAGAAAAAGGGGTGGGTAAGTATGACTCACACTATGGGGTTAATAGGCACTTAGGACTTCCATCACATTCAATAGCATATAAAAGAGGATAAGGACTAACGAAAGTATTCCATAATTACATAATCATCATAGAAATCAAGTTCATAACATACATATACAACGACACCTCTAATATTAGTGGAATGGGGGCTAAGACATCTCCTAGGCTCACTCTCAAAGTAAATATCCAAAAGTAAATAAGTCTAAACAAAGCATGAAAGGAAAATGGATATTTGTCCCTCAAATGGAGGACTTACCAATAGCAATCTTCAAACAAGTCATCTAGCCATGTGAGGGAGGATGAATAGGTGTTTCGGTCCCTACATGTGTAGATTATGTAGGCAAAATGTATGTGTTAGTATTTGGAATGTACTAAGTATGTGTAGAGCAATGCAACAAAGACATAATCCATAATTAACAAGATGCATAATCATATTCAAATGATATAAGCTCAATATGACATGAATGTTCAATACTTTAGTCAAAACATGCATGAGGATAGCCAAATCACAAAACATATCATACATAGATTGGAAAAGACCATAACCGACAAATAAGATCAAGCGAGCTACTACTTGAAATCCCAATGTTCACTCTACACCAAATAAAGGAGTGATCTACTTTGCCAAGGTAAACCAAACACTCATCTAACGGGAACCTTCACTTTTCGGAAAGTGCTTCAGAAAACACCTTACGAGACCATTCTTTACGTTTACTTTATAGGAACTCCATCTTTTTTTGTTAATATAAGATCATATCCATAGGGTAACACCACTCTTTTAGCTTAATATTAGATAGAATCCTTACGAGAACACCACCCTTTTCGAATATCAAGTACCATATACCTTGCAGGAACCCCATCCTTTTCAGTTATTCATGCAATAAGAAAATCATAAACCTATGGTGGCAACATAGTTAAGGGACTACGGTTACATACCAAGGTCCTGTCGATGCTAAGTCAACAATCCCAAGGAATATTCAAATCATATACATAGTCATAATATACAAAGTCTCATAATGTCATAATATCATATTAGAGTAGCTCATCAAAATCAAAACTTCATAAAATCAAAGAAAGCGCTTCACATCATTAAAAACTTTCACATCCTTCTCATAAATTCATAAAATGCTTATTAGACCTTCAATGTTCACAACATTCACAATTCACATATCTTGCTATAAGACATTCATCAACAGAACAAGCTTGTCTCTTAACTTTGGTCAAGACATGATGCTTATATGTACATAAGCTTAACATCATGAAATAATTGAGTGTTGGACATGGATGAGTAAAACATAGTTATTTAAGAACCATTTAGATCAATCCACCAATATATTAGTAAAACCCCAATTTTGGTACCATGAAATTCATTTCGAAAATTCATAATCTTTCATAGCTTTTCTAGAAATCGTAACATGCATAGCTTCACTAGTTAGAAATCAAATTATAGGACAACCTTGAATAGATGTGCATGCATAATCAAATCGACTCTTGATACAATCAATCTTAAATCATCTTCATAATACATAATAGGAAGTACCCATGAAGTATTAAACCTTGAAATGATGATTTTCATAAAAGAGAAGAGTTGGGCTCAATGGGTGAAAGAACCAATAGTGAAGACCCACATATCTTAAATTCTTAAAATAGATGAAGGAAGCTTGATGAGACTTGAAGGGATTCACTTGATTTCTTGAATTCCAACCGAAGTTCTTGAGAATCTTGAAATTGATTGAAGGATTTGGTGAGGATTGAAGAGGATTTTGAGAGTGTTAAATGAGAATTAGGGCTGAAAATAATTACAAAATAGAGAATCCCATCTATAATGGTGTTGGGTTATGACCCAATCGCGCTCAACTGAAAAGGACAAAGTTCAAAAAATTTTAATACTGTGGGGGAACAAGTGGGTGAAGCGAACTTGTTCTCTCACAGGTCATTTTTGTGCTAAGTTTAATATTTTTTATACTTTGGTCTAGGAATGAGTTTAGGCCTTTTTGTACTGTGGGGACCAAGTCTGCAGCGCGGATTGGTCGCGTACCCTATTGGATAAGCCCCAAATCACCTGAAAAATTATTTTTCGATACGGGTGTCCTCAAAATCGAAGATCACCCCTTTCCTACAATTTTGCGTCTTGAAAAAGAATACAAAGTCGGATTTACGAAATTACGTACGAATTTTAAGATATTCAAGAAATACGTCATAGGGACATTTTTGAGTCACTTGGGAGGTGTTACAACTACCTAAGTCCTAAAACTATGAGCCACCATAGGATTTTAAGGGGTTTCTTGTCAAGTAAGGTTGGCTGCTTAGTTTTTTATAGACATTAGCTTAGTGGATTCACATTCTCAGATCAACCTTTCTACCATAATAAAGTACATTAGGTCATTTTGATGGTATTATACATCAAACTCTATGTAGTAGCTAACATAGTTATATATAGATTTTAATATCGTCCACAATCAATCTTTTCAATTATTACATGATCAATTATTCAGTACAACCCTATTAGTTCCTAGTTTATATATTGGGTCATTGCATTAGTTTATGTTTACAATTCAACATGTCTAGTTATCATCTTTGTTTTGCATATCCTATATGCTCAGTACATTCAAAGTACTTTGTGTACTTTTTGTTTATGTTGTCTAATAATACATATTCAAACACTCAGTACTCAGGCTGCAGTTAATATGCTTCTAATCAGCAGGACTGATATGTTGGTGAGTCGTCATCTTTTCGAGGACAGTCCTTATGTTTTTTCTAAGTCATTGACTTTCAGTTTCGGACATTTGGAGTTAGCTACGGGCTTGTCCTTGTAACTCATATTAGTAGAAACTTTTCAGATAGTTAGTTTAGATTCAACTCATGTTTCTTTTGAGAAGTAAGAACCTAATTATGGATCTCCTATCTATCGATTTAATTAATCTGAAGTTAGAGTGTTTTATTAAGTGTCTTGATCTTGAGTATGCATAAATGAATCATTGAATGAGTTATTTCGTCAATTTAAAAATTGAAATTCCTAACCGAAATTTTGCATAGCCAATTTGGCTTACCCCACCCACACAAGAATGTGTTAAAAATTGCCAAGACACAAAAAAATATCAGATTTTGAACTTTGTATTGATCTTGAAAATTAGTCAATACTTAGGAGTTTGCTTTGAAGCGCCTTTTTTAGAGTTGTGGAGCATTAAATAGTGCAACAACTCAACTAACAAATGAACATCATGCCCTCCTGTAACAATCAGAGAGGTCGTTATAGGCAGATCCTCCTTTATTTATTGCCTTGACCTTTATTGTTACCTTTGCCTTCTCCCAAAGTTACATTTTCAGACAACTATTTAGTTTTTAAATTCTCCCAGGTTTCAACAATAACATAATGAAATTTCACAAGTAGAGTCTCGAAAAGGTAGAATGTACGCAGATCTTACCACTACCTCATAGAGATAGAGAGACTGTTTTTTCTGAATTCTCGTCACAAAAATCCATAAGCGGAATAAACTAGATATGGAAAAACAGAAAGGAAGAGAAATGGAATAGAAAGAGCGGCTAATAATGAAAAGCACATGATAGTATGTAAGTACGAGACAAATTAACATATGTAAGACAAATAATGACAACACCGGATAAAAAGACGTGACAAATTCTACTACCCTACTATATCCCACGCCAGACATCAACTTAACCTTACTAACCTATTAGTCTGCTATTCTAATTTGCGGCCTTCACTCATTACTATTTACACAATAATATATGATAAATAGTTACTCGCACAGAATATTTTTACAAGGAAATAATACATATTAATTTATCATAACTAAGACCTAAAATCATATCTTTTTAAATAGAGGACACTTGTTATATTTATTACTTTTAAATTTTCAACTTCTGATATGACAGTTTAGATCATGAAACTTAAAAAATAATTTAATATACTCCCTTCGATCATATTTACTTATCCCCTATTGACTTGGCACATGTATTAAGAAGTAAAAAATGATAAAGTTAATTTTATCAAATTACCATTTGAATAATAAATACAATGTCTTAAAAAATGCAATAAGAAAATCACTAGAAGTAATAATAAGAGCAAATTAGGAACTAAGGGTAAAATTATCTCTTGATATCATAAAGTGGACAAGTATTGTTGAACATTCTAAAATAGTATAATGGACAAGAAAAGATGGACAGAGAGAGTATAACATATATATTTTAAATTTTAAAATCATGCAATTTCACCAAGGCTACATTATATTCTTAATTTCATGTATAATCAAATCATAAGGATTCTTAAAATGAAAAAGAGGTACTACTTCTCTTTTTTTTCCACTAAGTGCTCCATTTAGGAGTGAAACTTCCAACAGAATTTTCTCCATAGTCAAAATTTAAATTCGAAGTCTCTAATTAAGGATAAAATAATCTCATAACTGCACCATTAAACGGAAGTAGTACTTCAAGACTAGGAGTGAGTACATTAAAGTTAAGACTAGCTAGGGCTCCGTGTAAATTTAGTGGCTTTACAATTAAGCTTAGAGCCTTTTTTGTTAAAATATTGTCCAACGTAATACATTGAGTTTAGGTATTCATATTGTTAATTTATATCTACATAACTAATTTCGTTCATATCAATATTTAAACATCTGGTAAACAATTATTATGTAATATTTATCATACATTTGTTTTACATAATATATCAAATTTATATAAAAGATGTTGGCACATATTTTCATTCTGTTATACAAAAGTATAGTATAATATTATACAAATTCATACACAACATGATTTCGTCAATATGAACTTTCACCATGAAAATGAATCAGAAATATCACCAAATAATTCAAATCTTCATTAAATATCTTCAACTTTTTATCATAACTTCAAGAAGATACTTCCAAAGAACCCCAGACGCCAATTTGTCAAAAAATTTAACAAATCACGAAATTAAAGTTTCAAAGTTTTGAATGCCGAAATTGAAATTTTTTATTTTTCACGGTAAGTCATTGAATAATATTTAAATTTGTGATGATTAGCATGAATATCACCCTTAATCAGTTTCCAAGGATTAAAAAATAATAAACATAATGCAAAACAGAAATAGGACAATCCTGATAAACTCTATGAGTAACAATAGATTCACCGACGAGAGTATAAACTGAAAAGGGCTACCTTAGAATTTTGGGACTCAAACTAAGCTTAACGGCCAACAGACAAGTCACAAAAGATAAATTGGTACCCAGATCAAGCAAAGCATAAGCATCAAAATCAAAGATTTGGAACATACCATTCATAACATCCAGAGTCTCCTCAACTTCCATATGAGCATGCAAAGCATAGAACCTGTTATTCCTTCGGGCATCACCTTGTGGAGCTCTTTGTTGGCCTTGAGCCTCTTGACCCTGACCCTTTTGACCGACCTTAGGACAATCAGAAATCTTATAGTTCTTATCACCACACCCAAAGCATGCACCCAAATTCCTCCAACAAATACTCGAGTAATTCTTCCCACAAGTAGCACAAGAAGGAGGCATTGACTAACCTCCAACCTGTGCCTTAGGAGGAAGCACCCTAGCTTTAGCAACCCGAGCATTAGAACCTTGGCCTTGTTGGAAGCAACCATAACCACCAGCTTGGAGTTGGAGAACTCACCATCATAATGGGCCCTCTTACAATCATGCACCCTCTTCTCCTTGAGCTTTGCTCCCTCAATTTGTGAGATGTCCATATCCGAATAAGCATAGTCATACGACATTCTTTAAAACCAAGTCAGAGATCCCAGAAATAACCTTGTGTATTCTTGCACGGGGGTCAACCACCAACATAGGAGCATACTTTGAGAGTTTAGTAAACTTGAGGGCTCAGTCCCTCACACTCATACCACCCTATTTGAAGTTGATGAATTCGGTTATTTTAGCTTCCCTAAGTTCAAAAGGGAAGAAACAATCCAGAAATGCAAACTTAAACAACAACATTACCACAAGCTCTCTCCATCAACCATTAAGTGTACCACACTTGAGCCACATCTTTCAACTGATATATAGACAACTCAGCCTTCTCCCCAGAAGCCACCCCATAACATTCAACACCTTAATGAGCTCATCAATAAACACTTGAGCATCCTCATCAGCCTCTGATCCATAGAACTCCAAAGGATTCATCTAGTGAAATCTCTCACCCTAGAAGCCAGAGTGGGAATATGGGGAGGAAGGTTAATCTGCCTAGTCCAAGAAGTCACCACTCATGCAAGCATAGAAAAGGTCGTACGGAATTCACCATTAGAGATAGGCTCTTCCATATGCCCTTGAGGAACTTGGTCCTCACAAGCCAGGGCCGATCTTGGTAGGGGAGCTCTTCGTGGAGGCATCTTCTATAATGTAGCAAGGACACCATCAGGATAAGGAAACCATAATATGTGGTCCAAGCACGATATAAGACATGAAAAAGCCAGACAATTCCTAGAACGTAACGCCATCATAGCCTCCCACTCATAGTCATGATGCACTTCACACCCATGAATAAGACTCTACTCGACAGAACATGTTGGACTTTGAGGATCATTTACAAATATAGGGCTCTGATACCAAGCTTTTCATGACCCGAACCTAGGGTCTAGGAGTGACATGGCTAATAAGAACTCGAGAGTCCCAAACAAGCCTCGAAGTATTCATATTCATATCATCAGTTCAGAAGCGTATACAAATAGCAAACATATAGTTCTAAGGGACGGAAAAGTAGGACTCATGCTATAAGGATGTCATTGGGAAAGGGATTAATATGGATCCACATAATACATAACACATAAAGACTAAGGGACGAGTAAGTATGACTTACTCTATGGGGGCAATTTGGGACTTAGGATCTTTCACATATAATATTAAAGCATATCATAATACTCATAATCAATCTATACAATGAAATCCAATAGATAACCATATCCATAATCATGATCGCAAAATACTACACTTAGCATATAAACGTAAAAGAGTCTACAAGTTGTCCAATAATGCCTCTAATCATGAGATAGGATGGGTACAAGACATGTCCCGGGCTCACCCTCTTAGTAAATATCATAAACGAAACTTCATAGGTAGAGGAAGGGTGACTGATCCAATCTAGCCATCGTACGTTGGATAAAGGTAATCTCAGGTCCCTATATGGTTAGATCATGTAGGCAAAAAGTATGTGTTAGTATGTTTGAATGTACTAAGTATGCAGGCATACAATGCCTATGACTTATCAAACTTGCATTCAATGTTAGATGGCCAGGGCACATAATATAGAAAGAAGCATATATCCAAAGAAGAGTAGTATAATAATATGCCATGAAATCCATGATGCATAAAGTGCAAAATGCTTATATAAGAGGGGATAAGACCTCAACCGACATATACGACCAAGCAAGCTATTACTTGGAATCCCGATATTATAGCCACACTGAAAAAGAGGTGGTCTACTTGCCAAAGGTAAACCACACTTCTCCTTACAGGCCTCCCGTTTCGGATAGAATTTTCACAATTTTGTCATATTATATCAATGTTGTAACCGTATCTTACGGGCCTCCCATTTCGGCGAGGGTTACCATATACATATACCTATGCTAGGACATAGTTTAAGGAAAGGGAGAGGGCCGTTGGTAATAGCACTAACACCCCCAATCCATCAGCGATAATTCATCATTCCTCAAGAATACATATATGTATACATGCTTTCAAAAGAGATGCAAGTCATTTCAAATCTGTTAATGCATACTTGGGGTTAAAAGCTAAACATCATTCATAATAATTCATACATGGGCTCAAATGCCAAATCAAAATTCATATCATACTTTCCATGCATATGAATAGCTCATTCACAATTTCCAAATGAGGTGTAAACACCTAATATGCTCAATGAGCCAATATCATAGACATTTATGTGATCACATTCTTGTCATAGCCATATGAGTGAGTAATCCA
>JAOTQR010025874.1:0-16621 GCA_025774065.1 Solanum ossicruentum | reverse complement strand
TATAAATATAATGATGTAATAATTGAAAAAATAGTAAAATGACGATATTATCTAAAAGAGTCTTCTGATAAAGGGCAAAAAGTTCAAACAATATTTATAAGGACCTTCGTGCTTTTAATATAATACTAACCTCTTGACACGTGCATTGCACGTGTATATCAAGTGATGAAATATTACAAATTTATAAAGTAATATCAATAATAAATTTTAAGTAAATTAAGAATATGAAAGAAAAAACTATACATAAGTATTTATAAATGAAAAGTATGTTTGGTCACATGGTTATTTGTTTATCGAAATCTTACTTATATTAACTCATGAATTTCTTAAATTATTTTTATTTTTTGTTATTAAACTAAGATATGTTATATTAAACAATTATTCAATATTACAGGCAGAATTGGGTTTCTGCCATATTTAGGAGTCTCCTCTATGTTTAGGACTCATGTACAAGTATAAGATATTCAAAGAAATAAAGGAAACGTACCAGTGAGGAAGATCAACATCCAGTACCAAGCATTAGTCACAAAACGAAGCGAGCACTGCCCAGTGAACCTGTTAACATAGTTGGAAGAAGGACAAAGTCAACAAGAAGAAAAAGCAACCAAAGAGAAATAATCAATGAACATCCTTATATACTTACTTGGATATCTAATAGTGAAAGCAAGAATGCAATCACAAAATGGAGGTTGATTACCGAGTGAAGAAGGAATCAAAGAGAAGAGTTTTCCCATTGAGGGAACATTTTTAGATCAGGGAAGAGGAGAAGAAAGATAGATTAAGATATCCTAGTCATAGGTTTAGATTTATAAATGGATATACTAGGCCTCTTGTGGGTCTGGACTCTTTTTATGTGTGTAGCTTTGTTTTGTTTTCAGATTTAGGCAATAGATGTAATGAGTGTGTAGATGATTTCTTATTAATAATATCCCATTTTCATTTAAAAAAATCATGTACATGTATTAGTTAATATCAAATATATATAATAAATATAATGAAGTAATAATTGAAAAAAATAGTAAAAAGACGATATTATCTAAAAGAGTCTTTTGACGAAGGGCAAATACTTCAAATAACATTTATAATGACCTTCGTGCTTTTAATATAGTAGTAGTCTCTTGACACGTGTGTTGCACGCTTATATCAAGTGATGAAATATTACAAATTTATAAAGTAATATCAATAATAAATTTAAGTAAATTAAGTACATGAAAGAAATAACTATACATAAGTCTTTATGAATGACAAATATGCTTGGTTACATGGTTATTTGTTTATCAAAATCATACTTATATTTATTCATGAGTTTCTAAGTTTATTTTTATTTTTGTAATTAAACTAAGATATGTTCTATGAAACAATTATTTAATATTATGGGCAGAACTGGGTTTCTGCTATATTTAGAAGTCTCCTCTATGTTTAGGAATCATGTACAAGTACAACATACTCACAGAAATTAAAAAAACGTACTAGTGAGGAAGATCTACACCCAGTTGCAAGCCTTAGTCGCAAAACGAAGTAAGTACTATCCAGTAAACCTGTTAACGCTGCCGAAAGAAGGACAAAGTCAGCAAGAAGAAGAAGGAACCAAAGAGAAACAGTCGATGAACATCCTTAAATACTTACTTGGATAGCTGATAGTGAAAGCAAGAATGCAATCGAGAAATGGAGGTTGATTACCCAGAGAAGAGGGAATCAAAGAGAAGAGTTTTTCCATCGAGGCAAAATTTCAGAGTGGGGAAGAGGAGAGGAAAGATAGATTAAGAAAACCTAGTCATAGGTTTAGATTTATAAATGGATATACCGGGCCTTTTGTGGGCCTAGACTCTTTTTATGTGTTCAGCTTAGTTTTGTTTTTAGATTTGGGCAATAGGTCTAAATAAGTGTGAAGATGATTTCTTATTAATAAAATCTCAATTTCATTTAAAAAAAATCATGCACATGCATTAATTAATATCAAATACATATAACAAATATAATGAAGTAATAATTGAAAAAAATATTAAAAAGACGATATTATCTAAAAGAGTCTTTTGATGAAGGTAAAAAGTTCAAACAACATTTATATGGACCTTCATGCTTTTAATATAGTAGTAGTCTCTTGACATGTGCATTGCACGTGTATATCAAGTGATGAAATATTGCAAATTTATAAAGTCATATCAATAATAAATTTTAAGTAAATTAAGAATATGGAAGAAAAACTATATATAAGTTTTTATAAATGACAAATATGCTTGGTTATATGGTTATTTGTTTATAGAAATTTTACTTATATTAACTCATGCATTTCTAAATTTATTTTTATTTTTTGTTATTTAATAAGATATGCTCTATGAAACAGTTATAATTTGGAGTTGATTTGACTTAATCGAGTCTAACATTCTTTGGGTTTGGTTTTATCTTTTTTTAAATCTATTGGAATATTGTCTATCTTCATAGTTAAGGTAATCTTAAATATTTACACCTTCTTAAAGTAATGAAATTTTCATTTACTATGTAGTTGAAAACGTGAAAAAGCAAGACTGAGTATAAAACATAAATACAAAAAAAGATAGACGTTAACATTCATAGTCCAATTTGCAGCACTAATTAGTATTTTATTGATCTTTGGGCTTTTAAACCATTAAGATATGATAGTTTGTTTGAGAATGAGTTATACAAACCTAGCAGAAATTTGTTGGCAAAAAATCAGTATAAATTCAGCGGCCAATTAAATTTATCAAGAATGCTAAGAAAATTCATGTTCTAAAGTTAGCCTTGATGAAATTTGATTCATGCAGGGTAGGAATCACTCTTGGTTAGTGCTCCCCAATAGGTTTTTTCTCATACTCATGATTTGAACCCAACATTTCTGATTATGGGTGAAGTAATCCCCCCTTTGCATCATAATATATATTGATCGTGAACAAATCTCTTTAGATATTAAGCACAAGAACATCAGGTTCTAACCGTCAGAAGGACATTGCGATTCTTTTCCTGCCTTCTTCGGTAAAAAAGAGAAAATTAACTTTATCATTTGGTACTTAGCAAGATAATTTCTTGAGGAAAATCCTCGGTCATTCGTGTGTGCCCTTGAAAACATGAATAACAAAAGGAGAATCAATAATACTTTCACCAAAATTAATGCCTATATTCTGTCTTGACATCCCTTAATCACCTTCATCTATGGGGATATACCACGATGGTATGTACTCTGAATTGCTCAGCCTGTTGTTCAATGTAACCTCATCATCACGAATTGCTCTAGCAGCCAAAAGAATAGGTGTCTTTAGAATGAGGACATTTTAATTCCTTCTTGTGGGAATAGTGGCATCCCTTTGGAAGAAATCATTAATTGTAAAAACAGATCCCAAACCGTTGCTTTGTAAGTTTTTAATTTTAAATTAAATAGGACATTAAAGTTAATTACTAAGAAGGGTATTATAGTAATTTAACATTTTAGAAGTTTATTAATGAAGGGTAAATTTGTAAAGTAACTTATACGTTTGGACTTAATGACAACACATTAAAATTTTTATATAAGGCAAAATAATAATTTGACATTGAAAATTTTTGAGTTCATGCTTTTAGTAAAGTCCGGTAAAATTATCAAAATACCCCTAAAGGAGAGGTGTGTGTAAACACGTCTAAGCCCTATATGTAGTTTTGGGAAAGCAAGCATGAATGAACCTAGGGATGGAGTCTAGTTCCTTGACTTAAGTATATTGCCAGTAATCTTGATGTGAGTATGAGGTTGAATTAATTGCGCTTGATGATCTTATGATTCTTATGTCATGCCCAGGGAAGGTATCCAAGACATGGCCGACACCTAGAGGCTATTGCTAGTCTCCAAGTGAACCACTTGGCCTCATCACAATCGATTAATCAATAAACTTCTACTAATCAACGGAAGACATTAAGAATGTAAATGGGCACGTCTATCCAATCTCAACATAATATAATAATGAAAGGCTAGTAGAAAGAACTAGCTCAACAAATCATAACAATAAACATTCAGCTCTAGTCTATGAAGCCTCTATAACCATTATATCAAGTGGTGCCAATGACAAACCTATGGCCACCTCAAATCAAAATAAGCTATCAAGGTTAACTCTAAAGAAAGATGAAATAAAAATAATGAATCCTCCAAAGTAGGGAAGGCTCACCAATCAGCTGAACGTCCTAGATCCTCAATGATGCGCCAGTTGATGATCTCTAATCACTGTATCTGCATCATAAAATGATGCAGCGCCAAGTGGCATCAATACATGGAATGTACGGTATGTAAAATTGCTAAATGAAACTGAAATAGGTAGAATAATATGAAACATCAATCAACTCAAGGATAATAACAAATCAACATGTCAAATGTCTATCTAAAGAAAGAATAAAGAGTAGACAAGTGACCTATCAACCAATCAAACCTCATCAATCAAATCATGACTTATCTCAAACGAACTCAACTCATCTCATCACGACTCAGAGTACTCAAGGTAGGAAATTTCTATCTCTTATCCGAAAACAATCACTTATGAGTCGGTGATTGTACACCAAGCCATCATTGTTGCCACAACCATTTCGTATTTGCCAGGTAGGCAACGAACTGAATCCACTAGGGACCAGTAGCAAATCAAACAAGTCCTCTATTGTTTCAGGGACTCTATCAAGAGGCAACCACAATGTAATGTGATGGTTCAAATCCCCACCTACGCTTGGCTACATAGTCTGACGAGTTAGATTAACTCTTACTCTTTTAGTGCTTGATACTCCTCCCAAGACTCAATGCTCATAAGACAATCAACCTAATCAAATCATCTCAAATCAGCCTTATGGAGGCATTCATCATTTAATCAATCTCATGGGGACTCTCATCATCTCATCAATCAACATCTCGATCAATAGATCAAGGCTTAGATCAATCATTAGGGAATAATTGAATGGACAATTTATTAGAATTCATTTATGGAGACTCAATAGATTATCAAGTTATATCAATTCATCATCATTCTTACATCGCAATCACAATCGACATTCTCAAATAAAGGCTCTAGACTCCATCCCTAAGTTCATTCATACATGCTTTTGAAAATAATCGTGTAGAGTTGTACAATATCTCATGGAAAGTATTCAATTCAAGAAAAAAGTTTATGATGATCATCAACATATGAAAATACATGTAATAAATATAATTTTCAAGAAAACGCATCAAGAGTCATGTATGTAGACTCATGAATTTTCAACTTTCTTCTAAGACCATCTATGGGACACATGAGAGGACAATCTCATGCTTTTAGTTTAGCCTTATATACCTGGGATGAAGCTATCGACAATCAACTTCAAGGATTTGCCTTCGAATTCTCCAATCTTCGCTTCCCTCTTCTCTTCTATCAAGCCTTAGTCTTTCAAGTGATTAGAAAAAGACTTAGAATGGGTTTTTTTAACCCTTTTTACTCTCAAAACAACTTATTTTAGTTGTGTTTTGAGTTTAGGAGGGGTTGAAAATTGTTTGGAATACCCCTCACGAATTTTTAGAAAACTTTTCACTATAGATTCACGGACCCGTTGCGCCCAAGGGTTTTCTTTTAGAAATTTTTCGAACATGTTTTTCAATATCTGTCAAAAATCTTTTCTTAAAAAATAAGTATAGGTCTGCTATAGACACACAACGTGCCTCTGTCGTGTACCATCACTATTTTTCATTTCGGATTGAAAAATTATATTTTGATCCAGTCGCTCTAAAAATCGATTGAGACCATTGTTCCGCTCAAATTTTCATGTTGATCGCAAATTTGGTCTCGGATTTGCAAATAAAGCATGGGAAGACGCGTTATGCACACATCATAATTCTAGGGGTATTTTGATAATTTTATCGGATGTTACATCTTCATAATTGAGTTCTTGAGTTCTGTCTAAATGACTTCTTCTAAACGATAATCCGAGTCTTTGAGTTCTTAAAGGAGAATTATGTTAAATAAGATGGGGTAAAGTCCCTGAAAGCAATAAAGGACTTAGAGTTCGAGTTAATGGATAATGAGAGTCTTATGAGGATAATTTGAGATAAATGAGTTGAGATGAGAAGTATTATGAGCCTTGAGTCTTGGGGAGGATTATCAAGCACCGAAATAAGTAAGAGTAAGAGCAAGTCCAACTCACACTCATTAACTACGTTGCAAAGCGTAGGAGTGGGCTAAGTTTTGTTGGAGTCGGACAAGTTCCTATCTTGAGGGCTAAGTTCCATTAGAGTCGGACAAGCTCTCACCTTGAGGGCTAAGTTCTATTAGAGTCGGACAAGTTCTCATCCTATGGATTAAGTTCCATTAAAGTCGGACAGGTCCTCACTATATTGTCCTGAAAAGGACTTAATATGTTAATTATCTGAATCCCTTGTGGATCCTAGGGGTTCCTTACTTGGAAAGTACTGAATGGCTGTGGCAACATCGGCAGGATTATTGTATAATCACTGGCTCATAAATCATTGTTTTCGGATAAGAGAAAATCCTCAAAAGTTCCTACCTTGAGTTCTCTGAGTTGAGTTGAATTAAGTTCCATTGAGTTGAGTTGATTCATAAGGTTGATTGATTTTGATGGGTCACTTGTCTACTCTTTATTCTTGCTTTAGATAGACATTTGATATTCTGATTGAGTATATTTTGAGTTGATGTTGTTTCTATATTATTCTACATGTTTCTATTTCATTCAGCTATTTTATATACCTGTACATTCCACGTACTGATGTCCCCTTTGGACTACATCATTTTATGATGCAGAGGCAACAACTAGAGATTGTCAACAGGCGTATCGTTGAGGATCTGAGTATTCAGTTGAGTTGATGAGCCTCCTTTACTTCGGAGGATCATTCTTTATTTTCGACTTGTTTACTATAGTTAGACTTTGAGTTATCTTTATTTTATTTTGAGGTAGCCATAGATCTATCATTGGCACCAATTGATAGTAACAGAGGCTTCAGAGACTAGAGTCGAGTATTGATGTTGAGATTTAATGAGCTAATTCCTTTCTACTAGCCCATTTATTTAACTGATATACTTCTGAGACATTAGATGTGCCCATTTATCTTCGTTAGTCTTCCGCTGGGTTTCCTGAGTTATATTGTCTGAATTGATGTGATGAGGTCAAGTGGTCAGCTTAGGAACTAGCAATAGTTTCCGAGTGCCGGCCATGCCCAGGGTACCCTCCCGGGACATGGCACTTTTAAGGTAATATAGATATAGATAGATAGATATAGATATAGATATAGATATAGATATAAATATAGATAGATTATAATATAATGTTCAATAAAAAAGAAGATTTGAAAGAGATGGAAGATGTAGGGAATTATTCAAGAAATTTCCATGTTCTTTAAAAAATACAACAATAGAAAAATAAAGCGAGCACTTCAAAAAGTACTTAACTTTGTGAAAAAAAAATCAATAAATCCTAGAATCAGTAAACAAAATAATTATTTATCTTAAAAAGTTAGCTTTGATTGTAGATATAAAAATTCAATGATTATGGATTGGAAAAAGAATGCACAAAAGACTGCATAGTGAAAGAGGAAAAAAAGGGTATATATGCTTGCAGAATAATTAAGAAGAAATATGATTGCGGTTAAGAAGCCAATGAAAAAATTGGCTAGACTATTTGCCAAAGAGGAATACAGAGGATGAAACAGAGAAGATAGAGAAGAAGATAATTATGTTTTATATTTTTAAAACATGAATAAATAAATAAAAATACTAAATAAAATACTATTAGGTACCCTATAATAGCATGTTAATATTACCAGATGGTGTAAGAATCTTGTACTCTTGCAGTGAAACCAAGTTAAACTCAACCCAAAATATGGGTATTTTTAGCCAAAAAGGGGTTGTTTACCACGTGTTGACCGCGGGTTGATTGTAGTCAACTTGCACCAATACCATTCAAAATATAATTTTAATCCTCGAAACTAATCAAGAATCCTATAAATATGATCTGGTAGTGAAAATTGATTGTGAAACACATTTTGGAACCAATTAAATCGTCAAAAATTGAATCTGAGGTCTTCTTGATTTGAAATCCAATAAATCGTAACAAATCTAAATTTAAGCTCAAAGAGACCACCATGCCCTCAAAACATTCAAAAAATATCACGAAGCTTCTCTTAGGATGAAAATCATCTCTTGAATTTAACGTAATCATCAGAATTTCGATCTAAGCATCCAAATTCAAAACGTCGACCAAAGTCAAATCTACATCTAATTTTAACCAAATATCCAATTTAGGACCTCAAATCCATGAAACAACACCAAATTAGATTCTGAAAACTCTCGTAGACCAATTTCGACAGTCCAAAATTAATGAAATTGACAGAATTCCATTCTGAGACTCGAAACTCCAAATGCTATCAAAATTCACTTTTAGAATAATTGAACCATTAAAACTCAAAAAATGCCAATCACAAATGGGCCTATTAAGACTCCGTACTACTAATAGGAGGGATAAAATTATAGGTTCTCAAGAATTTACAAAAATGACTATTGAGTTCATTACATCATCAACCACTAAAAATCATGTTCATCCTCAAACATAAGGTAAAAGAGGCAATCTTACTTGGTGTTGCAAAGACTCTGAGGTACAAATTGTAAAGACTATAATTTGCTCTTCCAAGGGAACTGTCTTCAGACGACCTTACTATCAAAATGCATTACCAAGAATTGAACTCCAGAACCAAGATGGAGAATCATTCACAGTCAGGGTTATCTCTAAGTCATGAACTAACCTATGAATCAACCTAAATCAGAACCCATTAAAGCTGGGAGAAATTTGTACCAGCCACCAAACTCTCAAAATGTAAAAAGCACTGCAATCTTTAGCTATATCCCTTCCACCTAACATAGTTCTCTCATGAACTTAAGCTGCACCAACTTGAGCTTTAGATAATGCATATTCATTAATAAGGATCCAATTTATCTGATCTCGAAGAAGAGATAGTCAAGCTACCAGTTAGCGAATGATACATCCAAGCTTACAAAATCTCTAAACAACACCATTGAAATGTTGGAATAGTAGTAATGATAGTAGAAAACTCCTGTAACAATAAAACTAGGTCCAATGGTCCTCAAAGACAACTACATAAAGCTAGAATAAGTCCTCATCAACTAGATAACTACCACAATTGTCGACAATCTACAATCTTCCCATGGTATTTCCATCACACGTAATCTTGACAAGACCCATACTCACAATGCACTACTATACCTAGTTTGCTAAAAGTTTTCTTGTCTTAATCAAAATGCTCCACCCCAAGCACCAATAATTTTTCAAGCATAAGCTAGCTTATGTAGTCGTTGACCTTCCTACATACATGCGTTCGCTAAAAAATGCCTTGGTTTGGGTAAAAGCTCTTCCAATCATTTGGTTTCAACCAGATAGAATCCTCTACACACCACTTCTTATTTGACCACCATCACAACTTAAAACATACTTACCTTATCAGAATTCATAATATTCACCGTAATTATAGCACCCTACAACTCTATTCTTAGGATTCAAATTTTTTCGTCATAAGTATGTAATCTTGAACCTAGTGATGCCTTACTTGTCCTTATTATAAGGTCCATTCCTATAATTTTAAGTGTATTGGAAGTGGTTTAGGGTCATAAGAGACCTTTAGTACATAGTTGAGTTCAAAACCTCCCTATTAATTAAGTTTTTTATATTAGATTATGGGAAGGTCAATTTTAAATGATCATAACTCTTAGAACATAAAGGATTAGGTAGCTAATGAACTATAAAATTTAAGGTCTTTTGAATCCTCTTTCCAATGCCACCAAGATTGCCTCATTTGGAGTTTAGAGCAAAAAGCTATAACCATTTTAGTGAAGACTGTTAGAGTAGAGTTTTCTGGATCACCATCTACGAACCATGACTTATGGATCATAATGGGTTGACGACCCATTCTTCCAACTTGTAAAAAGGGTCCTATTACTCAGGTTTTAAGCCCCAAATCATACTAACCCAAGTACAGATCTTATAAGCTTCTACAAGTCATAATTTGGGCTCGTAAATTGAGGTCCAAGACCCCAAAACTCACCCTAGTTTCTACAAATTAACTTCTACAGTCCGCAGATGACGTTGTATATGACTTGGTAGTGTTTTAAGAAGGGTTATTTTAGTCCTATCACATCTTTGCTAATCCTAAACTTGACAATTTTACTCCTAATTAAGTCCCTCAATGTTACCATTCAACCTCATCAAGCTCAAACATTTTCTCAACACTTAGAACAAGATTTCATGATGAGAAAATCTAGGGTTTTCAAGAACCTTCTTCAAAGTTCTTCATGAATCTCGTTCTTCCAATTTTACATCCTTGCTGACCCTAAAATGATGATTTAATGCCTAATTAATTCCTTTAACGTTACCATCAAACTCATTACGCACAAACGTTTTCTCAAAACTTAGAATAATATTTCACGAGGAGAAAAGCTAGGGTTTTCAAGCACCTTCTTCAAAGTTCTTCAAAAATCTCGTTCTTCCAAGTATGTAAGGATTCTCAAAATGATGGAATAAGTTCATCCTTGAAATGCCCCAAAAATGTTCTTTGGAATGCCTATAATTGTAATTTTCATGTATCTCAAAATCCATGCATTATATTGGAAATTCGACATCATATTCTTGATCAGGGGGCAAAATTGAGTTGGAAAATGGTATAATCTAGATTTTAGAAGACCCATGGCAAAAAAATAATTTTCGCTAATTTCAAAATTTCAGAGAGCATCCGCACCCTGGCCGCGATGCGCTAGGGGCACGGAGCAGTACAATTTTATCGTTCATATTAGGTCTGCATCGCAGGACAGACGCGGACTAGTAAAACATTTTCCTTAGTTTTTCCTATTCGCCCAAGGGCATTGGGGTCATAGCCCCATGCCCACTTAAATGTGAAATTACCCTTACTTAGCCATTTTTCAACTTTATATCACTAAAAACCCTCATAAAAACCTTTCCAAGACTTAACCAAATATCTCATACCAAATTCAAGGATTTTAAGCTTAACTTTGGAACTCAAGGACTCACTTCAAGCTTTAAGTTTCCTTCAAGCTTATCTCAAGAAAACTCAAGTTTATGATATGTTGGTTTCATCCATTGGGTCCTTTCACCCATGGAGTCCAATCTTCCTTTTTTATAAAAATTTCATGATTTCAAGTTGTATTACTCATGGGTATCTCTTATTAGGAAATATAGTCATAAATTATGTTGGGGTTTTATCAAAGCATTGTTGATTATGCATGAGTATCCATTTTAAGCTTACACTATAAGTTGATTTTTGTCTAATGAGACTATGCATGTTTTGAGCTATTAAACTATGATCTATTATGATTTTTGATGATGGATTTAAAGGTACCCTATATGAGGATTTTACTACGTGTTGGTGGGTCAATTTGCATTAAGTTTTCTCATTTTTTTTTCACTCTCAAATTGAAGGATTTTGAACTAGTATCATGAACCCACCAAGTGTTTGATAAAATCTCAAGTCAAGAATTCTCAAGTTATTGATGATCTATTTCTTGATTTACAAGTTAAGTGACTATATGATGATTAAGGGCTTTCAAGTATGTATTGAATTCATAAACATTATCTATGCTTTTACAAGTTACAAGATAAGCCCTATTTCAAGATTTTTACTCTTGTGAGCCATTCATGTTAAAGCAAGGGTTTATATATGATTATGATCTATTCTCATATTCAAGTTAGGATCACTATTAGAGGTTGAGCATGTTTCAAGAGCAACTCATGTCATGTCTCCATGTTTCTTACAAGCTACACAAGTTATGATTATTTCAAGTATTCTATGGGATTTGACTTAGCACTGATTGAGGCTTAAGATGTGTTAGCATAGGATTATGATTATTACCCTTGCTATACTAGTGGATCCATCTAGTCATGTTATCATGTTTAGTTTGCCTTAGCAAGCATACCACATCTATCCAGGGGGTGTCATGCCCGTCCACCTTACCGAGGGGGTGTCATGCCTTGGATTCCATGTTATAGGTACTTGGTCATTGTCGATTGAGGTCACTTCCCACACATGTATGACATATATATTGTGCAGGATGAATGATTTACAAGCATGTTTTATTATGAGCATTAATCATGCATGCCATATTGAGTTATATATCTATTACCTATGATTATGCATTTTGGCTATATTGGCTTATGTCTTGTTGCCTTCCATCCTACATACTTAGTACATTCAGATGTACTAACACATACTTTATGCCTACATGATATTACCATGTAGGGATCGTACCTCCATTTGATCATCCTTCTCAACGTGGATTATGATCCTCTGAAGCAAGCTTTGGTGAGTCCTCAAGTCGTAGGACACTATCTATATTACCCTTTCCATTTTGGAGACTTCTTTATGTTGAACACTTGTTACTATGAAGATGAGCCCGGAAAGTGATTTGGCCCCCACTCCATTCTATATTAGAGATGTTGTTGGATATTATGATGTACTTATGCTATAAGCTTGACTCTTTATGCTTTTATAAATATCAAGATTTTCCCTTAGTCCCACATCCTTTTTTATTATATCTCTTGTTGTTTTTTACTTTGCTTCCGCAACAAAGGATGTGTGATTGATATGCTATAAGTCTTCTTTGGGCTCCTTCAGGATCCTATTCATCGTGTCACATTTAGGCCCTAGGATTGGGTCATGACAGACTTGGTATCAGAGTAATAGGTTGTTAATGGACCATAGAATCCAACACACCGCATCAATTAGAGTCTTATTCATGGTTGTGAAGTGCGCCACAACTATGAATGGGAGGCTATGAGGCGTTTTAGGAAATATTTCACTTCTTCATAGTCTATATCATGCTTTAGATGCAAATGTAAGGCTTTTCCTCTAAGGAATGCTCTTTGCTCTTTTAGATCATACCGATTCCAAGAGGGAGATTAAGGACAAGCAAGGAGCAACGGGCCCCTCTCGCTTCTCAAGCTCCTCAAGGTGGAGGGATAGTCCAAGATTAATTCTGATATGCTATTACAATATTGGCTCTTGCTATGACCAACCAAATTAACCAAGGACCCTAGCCCCTTATGCTTCCACTCTGGCTTCTATGGTGAGGGATTTCACAAGAATGAACCCACCAGAATTTCATGAGTCCAAGATGGATGAGGATCCTTAAGAGTTCATAGATAAGGTGTACAAGGTGCTATCTATCATGGAGTCGATTTGGGGGAAAAGAAGAAGTTGGAAGCCTACCAACTCAAAGGGGTGGCTCAAATTTAGTTTACTCAATGGATGTTGGAGAAGAGGAATGATAATGCTATCCTTTGAGAAGAATTCAGCCATTTTCCTCAACCGGTTCTTTCCTATCGAGCTAAGGGAGGCTAAGATGATGGAGTTTATGAATCTTAAGCAAGGTTCCATGAGTGTGACAGAGTATGCCCTCATGTTCACCAAGCTCTCCAAGTATGCTCCACAATTGGTTGCCGAACCTAGATCAAGGATGAACACATTTGTGTCGGGAGTGTCCGACTTGGTCAATGAGGAGTGTTATACTGGCATCACTCACTCAACCTTAAAGGGTGAGATGCATTTCCCCCTTCGGCCTCTCCCTCTGCGCCTCTATTCCAATTATTCCTTTTTGACAGGAATCGAGCGCTATGCTAGTTAAAAAAAGGACTTATCTTGGCTCATAACTAATGCTGAACTGCTAGAGGGACAAAGACTTAAAAAAAGAAAAAGTGGTAAGCTGAAGAGGGCTTGCTTTGAAGGTGGTTTACAAGGTTTTAAGGGTGGCCAGTTTCCTCAAGGCCACAATTTCCAAGATCAAAGGTCATCCAATGCTCCTAACAAGAGGTTTGCCAATGATAGGGTGACTAACCCAAGATTCTAAGGTGATATGGGAGGAATGAGAAATCCTAGATTCTCAAAATAATCATAGTGGTCCATGGTTGAGGAATTCTAATGCTTGCTTTGGTTGTGGTGAAATGGGTCACAAAGATTTGATTTTACTCATGCTCAAAACAAAGGTAGAGATGGTCATCCATAAGGCCAAGGTGCAAATGCAGGTCCAAGGGCTAAGAAAGGACAACAAGGTGGGGAGGGTGCTCCAATGCAAAATAGATTCTATGCTCTTTAAGGAAGACAAGAGGTGGATGAGGTACCCAAGGTTATCATGCGTATGTTAAACGTTTTTGATTTTGATGTATATGCATTGATAGACTTGGGTGCCACTCTTTCTTTTATTACTTCTTTTGTTGCCAAAAAGCTTCATGTTAGTCCCAAATTATTGTGTGAACCTTATTAAGTGCCAACCCCCATTGGTGAGTCTATTTTTGCTAAAAGAGCCTATAGAAATTATCCCGTGTTCATATTGCTTAAAGTCTTACCTTGTGATTTTGTTGAATTAGATATGGTGGATTTTGATGTCATTCTTGGGATGGATAGGTTGCATGCATATTATGCATCTATTGATTGTAGATTCCGCAGGGTTAAATACCAATTCCCTAATGAGCTAATCCTTGAGTGGGAAAGTCGTTATGTGGTGGTAAAGGGTAGATTTATTTTTTGTCTTAAGGCCCAAAAGTTGATTTCTAAGGGTTGCCTTTATCATCTTGTGAGGATTAGGGATGTTCAGTCCAAAGTCCTTCCTATTGAGTCGGTTCCGGTGGTTAATAAGTTTCTTGATGTCTTTACCAATGAGTTTTTTGGTGTTCCAACTGAAAGGAAATAGACTTTGGTATAGACCTTCTTCCCGATACTCAACCCATTTTCATTCCCTTTTACCGTATGGCCCCAGCGTAATTGAAGGAGCTAAAGGATCACTTGAAGGATTTGTTGGAGAAGGGTTTTTACAAAGCCTAATAAGTCACCCTGGGGGTGCACCGGTGTTATTTGTGAAGAAAAAAGATAGTTCTCTTAGAATGTCCATTGATTACCAGCAACTTAATAGGGTTACCATAAAGAACAAGTACCCTCTACCAAGGATTGATGTCATTTTCTATCAACTTCAAGGGGCTAGTCACTTTTCTAAGATTGATCTTCGTTCTGGATATCACCAAGTGACAGTGAGGGAGTGTGATATTCCCAAGACGTCTTTCTGGACTAGGTATGGGCACTTTAAGTTTATGGTTATGTCCTTTGGGTTGACTAATGCTCCAGCTATATTTATAGATCTCATGAATAGGTTCTTTAAACCCTACCTTAACATGTATGTGGTGGTCTTTATTGATGATATCTTGATTTATTCCCATAGTAAAGAGGAGCATGTGAATCACTTGAGGGTGGTGTTGCAAATCTTGAGGGAGGAGAATTTGTATGCAAAATATGATAAATGTTAGTTTTGGTCGAAAGAGGTTGCTTTTCTAGGGCATATGATGTTGGGTGATGGCATTAAGGTGGATCCTAAGGAGATGGAAGTAATTAGGAATTGGCCTAGACCCTTGACTCCATCGGACATTAGGAGTTTCATTGGTTTAACAGGTTACTACTAGAGGTTTGTAATGGTTTTTCTTTCTATTGCTTCCCCTATGACAGAGTTGACCTAAAAGAAGGCAAAATTTGTGTGGACCCATGAATGTGAGAAGAGTTTTAAAACTTTGAAAGATAAGTTTATCTCTGCTCCTATCTTGGCTCTACCAGAAGGGTTGGAAGGGTTCGTGTATATTGTGATGTCTCAAGAATTGGTTTAGGGTATGATTTGATGGAAAATAGTAAGGTGATAACATATGCCTCTAGGAAACTTAAGGTGCATGAGAAGAATTTTCCTACCCATGGTCTTGAATTGCCGGCCGTAGTGTTTGCTTTAAAGATTTGGCATCATTACTTGTATAGGGTTCATGTTGATGTGTTTACCGACCACAAGAGTCTCCAATATGTGTTCACCCCAAAAGATCTAAACTTGAGACAAAGAAGGTGGTAAGAGCTCCTTAAAGACTATGATATGAGTGTGTATTATCACCTTGGCAAAGCTAACATTGTGGTTGATGCTCTAATTTGAGTGTCCACGGGCAGTCTAGCCCATGTTGATGATGGTGGCAAAGAGGTGGGTAGAGAGGTTCACCGGTTGGCTAGATTGGAGGTTAGGTTGGATGAAGTTGAAAATGGTGGTTTAGTGGTTGTTGATGATTCTAAATCTTCTTTGATTGAGGAAGTAAAGTCAAAACAAGATCTTGACCCTGCATTGTTAGAGTTGAAGGCCTTGGTTAAAGGTGGCAAAGTGTAGGTTTTCTCCCAAGTGGGGAATGGTGGTCTTAGGTACCAAGGTAGGTTGTGTGTACCTAAAGCTGATGACTTAAGGGAATTGATCTTGAAGGAAGCCCATAATTCATCCTATTCCATTCATCCCCTGTCACGACCCAGCCAAGGGACCGTGATTAGTGACGATTAGGCACCCAGACAAACTCTAAACCGAATTTCCAACTATAATAGATAAGGAATCTACCGAAATTTCGACAGATTCCTCTGTTTTACTGACTAACAAAACTTGCAAACAGCAATCCCAGCATACAGCAAATATCTATACACATATATATGCGGGCCGACAAGGTCACCGCTGTGGTAGAACCGGCCAACAAATGTATCATACATACGTAGTCATACCACATGCAATATCCCACACCCACATGTATCCACAGACCTCTACAC
>JAOTQR010025832.1:0-16625 GCA_025774065.1 Solanum ossicruentum | reverse complement strand
TCTCTCTCTCTCTATATATATATATATATATATATATATATATATATATATATCTTATCTTCCCTTGGTAGTTTGATTTATGATTTTATCTTTCTTCTCACAAAAGAGTGCAATGGGCTGCAATACTGCGTCATTCTCAAGGTGATGATTTCTGGTTAAGTTATGTTGTGTGAAAAATGTGCGGTTCATGAGGTTTAAATGAAGTTTTGGTTACCATTTGAAAGTGTTTCATCAAATAACATCCCTACTTAATTTTTCGAAACCAATTGAGGAATAATAAAATTGTCATTGTGGTGTCAATCCTATTTATGTTGCTTAACATTATGGCTTAAACATGTCTAATTTATTCTTGTGAAATATCTCTTTTATGGAAATAAGAACATTCTCATTGCTTGTTTTATTGGTTCAAGAGAGAAGAAATAAGGTTCATGATTGGAAGAGAAGGTTCAGTAAAAGCAACAGTCTTCAACCAATTCACATCATTTTTGGATCTGATACACTATTATCTACAGAGGGTAAGATATATTTTCTCTAAGCCCTTCACAGTTACTCCTGTTGTTGGCATCAGTAGTCTCAACAAAAAACATGTCTTGTATTCATTCTATAGTCGGACATCTCTTGTGTTCAATTATATGGATCCATGACTATCATAGCAAGGGATTCCGAACGATCTAGATTGCATGATATTCCTTATGAGCTTGAAAGTCGGAGGTCTAGCCCTAAATATTACACTGGCATCGCATGTAAGGTTTTCCTTTCCTTTTTCTGTCAATGTGTATTCTTTATTTCATGTCAAATACAAAATAGTATGAATTTATTGTTGGATTTCTTTATCACTTGATCAGCTTCAAAATACTTATTCTTTTGGATTCTTTAACATCCTCTCATGAGCCAAAAGAATAGATACAATTTGAATTTGTAATATTTTATTTAAGGATCTAGGCTACTTTCCTTGATGTGACACTCTCTTCTCGAACTTTGTTAGGTTTTCTTGATGGTTCCTTGGTGGAATACTGCTATGGAGAGGCAAGCCCAAGATAGAATCTATTGCATAGGGCAATATAAACCAATCAGGTGCGTGCTTGTTTTTTTCAACCAGCTATACCAATGATCTGAGTTTATTGTTATTTTCTCATTTATAGGATTGTGAGATTTGTAATTGGGAATACAATCGAGGAGATGATATTAGAGTTGCAAGAGAAGAAGAAAATTCTTTTTCAAGGGTAAGTTTCTCCGAGTTCATTGTGATAGTTGCATGTATGTTCAGAGAATTTTAATTACTTGAAACATTGCATAATTTTGATATCTTTCCTTTACATAAATGATTTCAAGATAAATTAAGAGAATCCACTACTCCTTTTCATACATGGAGATCTCAAATAGGTTGTTAAGGGTTTCTATTCATACAGATTCTTATTTTCTTTTATGTTGCAACTATAAACACTTCAATTCTTCTCCTCCTTAAATTCTCACCTCAAATGTTATTTAAACAAATATTACTATTGACCTATTCTATTTTACAATTGGCTTTTGATTTTTCTCCTTTACGCTGACACTCTTCATTCATTGTTTGGCGTGCTGATTACCCAGTATTGATGTCTTGTGCAGGATGGTCGATGGAACTTCTGATTCCTTGGGGAAAATAACAGAGGAAGACTTGAAGTTCTTGTTTGTAACCTAAGATTTTTTTTCCTACACTTGGTCTAGCAAGAAAGATCAATTGATCTTTGTTTACTTTCTTCCTCGAGCTTGTCCTAGTGGTGTTAGTTTTGCAAACTAGAGAAGTCAATACTCTTCTTGTTTGTCTTGCATCATCCTTAAATTTATCATCATCTGTCAGAATTTTGATTATTGTTCAAGCTACCTACAAAAGACAACTTAAATAAAACTCCCATTTAGCATGTCAAGTGTCTCTATTAAATGAGGTACTTACATCACTGTCCAATTTAGCCATTTTAATCTTTTGCTAATTAGGTATGAAAGCACATGTATTTCAAATTATATCTTAACTTACTCATTTTATGGATACACTAAATTATAGATGCACAGTATTTACTAAAATATAATACTATTGGTCTTATGTCTATTTTAATTTTATCATGGTCAGGAAGACCTTGTGTCAGTGATTTGATAATATCAATGAGTCTAAATATATATATAAAATTAAATTTTTTATTTAGTTTGTATCTTGGAGTTTTCTGATGAGTTTTAGACTCTCTGGTTAATTTAAAGTTAAGAATTGACTTCAGTCAAGTAGTAGACTAAACTAGCTCAGATTCATGATCTGAAAGTTTCAACATATTTGTATGATGATGTAATACCCTAGAAGTAGGAAAGATGGAATAAAATAATATTTTCAAAAAACAGTTCTTGTGCAGGGTTTACGAGACCCATTTACCGACTGTAGATTAATTTACAGACCGTAGATTAGGGTTGTAGATGAGATCTAAAAAATTTGGATTCCAAGGGTCCTATGTGGCACTCGTAGAGAGGATATGAGACTTGTTGAGCACGTAGCCTACTCTAAGTTTGATGATGATAAACTAAGTCAAAGACCAGGTAGATCATTAAGCTATTGTGCTGAAGCAAGTTGTAGGGAACAATTTGTAAAGCAATTGGGGTTGGGTTAGAAGTCTTTATGACTTGTATTGAAGGACTAGTGGTCCATAGAATATATCTTTTAACAGCATAAAAGACAGAAGTCCAAGGTTTTAACACAAGTTTTTCAAGCATATTCTTCATTGAGCAAAGTTTGAGTTAAAATCTTCTGCTTGGCTTGTTATGCAAGAATATATAGGGAACCCAGACGTGGGACCTGATAGACTAGGTCTATAGTTCTAAAGTGTAAGATCACTACAAAACTAAAGATAAGTGATCAGTCTCTTTGTAAGTTGATTTGTGCATGGTGTTCACCTTGTAGATATTGTTGTAGTCTAAAGGTGAGGTTGTGTTTTTAGTCCGATTACTCAAGTGGTGTAAGTTGGATTAGAATAGGAGTTGTGGGTGCTCGTTGCTTGTTCTAGTTGTGCAAGCTATTGGTGTTGTAAGAGAAAGTAGAGAAATAATGTGTGAGTTTATATTTCTTTACGTTTCTCTTTAGTGGATTTGGTTGTTAAATCCTGTGATGACAAGTCATGGGTTATTCTTCCCTTGAGCAAAGAGTTTTTCCATTTAAAAATCAGCCTTTTCTTTCTGCTATTGTTTCTTTTCTGGGTTATGTTATTATACATTGAGGGACCTGATAAGCTATCAGGCTAAGAGAACGCTAACTCAACAAGTGGTATCAGAGCAGGGATTTGTATCAAGTTCACACCTTGAGATTTTATGTGACAAATGGCTGCTCTACTCAACTTAGAGGATGGACCATCATCTACTAGGCCACTAAGGTTCAAAGGCAAGTAGTATGGGTGGTGAGAAGACAGTATGCATGATTTTTGATGGCTAAGGATAGTGAACTCTGGGACATTGTTCTAGATGGTCCCTATGTTTCTATGATGGAGATGAAAGAAGGAGATACGACCTAATCCATCCGAAAAACCAAATAACAATACTCTGAAGCTGATAGGAAAGAAAATAGAGAAAAATTACAATGCCAAAAAGCTCATTGTGTGTGGAACAGGAGCTGAGGAGTACAATCGGGTATCAGCATATGAGTCTGCTAAAGAGATCTGGGATTTCCTGAAAAATGCTCATGAAGGAACTAAACAAGTGATAGAATATAAGATAGACATGCAGACATTATGGTGTGAGGATTTCAACATGCATGAAGGTGAAACCATACAAGAAATGGAGACTAGGTTCCTAGCAATAACTAGTGAGCTCAAATGCCTAGGAGAGCCCATCAGTCAAAGCAAACAGGTTCGTAAGATTCTAAGAGTTCTTCTCAAGCCTTGGGAAAGCAAGCTGGACGCCATTACTGAGTCCAAGGACCTGAAAACCTTGAGGATGGATGTTGTTATTACTATACTCCTTACACATGAACTAAATAAAAAAAAGGATACAACTAAAAGAGAAGGAAAGAAAGAAAAATCACTGGCACTAAAGACTGCTTAAAGTGATGAGGAGATTGATCGCATAAATATGACTTATCTCACCAAGATATTCAAGAAGTTTATTAGAAAAAGTCATGGGTTAACAAAATAGGGAAATGAAAGAAGGGCATATGGTGGTGTTAACTTATGTCATAGTTGTGAATAGCTTGGACATTTCATCAGAGAGTGTCCTCATGGTAAAAGTGACCACAAAAAATGACAGAGAGTTGGGAAGGATAGGAGAAAGGACCAGGTACCAGACAAATATATGAAGAAGGCAGCTGCTAACAAGATAATGATAAAGGCAAGGAGTCTGGGGAAATTCTTCCAGTGAATCTGAAGAGTAAGAAGAACCTGCAGACTCATCAATGCTTGCAGTAAAAGATGATGAAGTCTATGATAGCCTCTTTGCCTTCATGGCTCAGTCTGATAATGATGAAGAGGTAACACTGCTAGACCTTACAGATAACTTAGATCTTTACTATACTAGAAAGTTGAAGAAACTAGCATATGTATTGATTCTATCTATGAATCGACCTCTGAGAAGGACCTGCTAAGCGATAGTGTAGATGTAGCACAAGATAATATAACTGTGTTGACCACTCAAGTTTCTGACTTTGAGGTTAAAATTGTGACTCTTGAAACTAAAAAAGGAGAACTATTGAAATTAATGGAAGCTAAAAGTCACTCTGATGCTAAGTTAAAGATAAAGATTAGTGAGAATGAATCTGTCTTGGAAGAAAAGCTGAAGGAGACTGAATTAAAATTGAATTTATCCTAAGAAAGAAATTCTATGATTGAGAAGGACTTGATGAGAGTGAAGGAGGACCTGAACAAGTCCATGAAGTGGAATGCTTCTTCCAAACTTCTGGGAGATATGTCCTATAGCTGGAGCTCTAAGAAGAAGGGGCTGGGGTATGTTAATAAGATTGACCGACTATATAACCCTCACAACAAGTATGTGTCTTTTGCTAACAATCTTCTATGCTTGCACTGTGGAAGAAATGATTATCTAAAAGATAACTGTGAAGTTCTGAGAAGAACATTGAATAAATAGAAGTTTGCTCACTTAGATAAGAAAGACGTGATAGAGGGACCAGGTCCCAAGTCTTAACAAAGGATCAGAACTTTACCTCTGTGGACCAGAAAATTTGTAATTAGGCCTTTGTCTGCCTATTGGGAGCTCAGATTGAAATGGGTTCCCAAAACTAACTTTTGATCACTTGTAGGAAAAGTAAAGAGGAAGCAGTCAATATGTATACATGGACAGAGGATTCTCAAAGCACATAACTAGAAGGACTAAAAACTTCCTCACATTGAAGGAATTTGAAGGAGGTAGTGTGTCTTTAGGTGGTTGTCAAAAGGGTTATATTATGGGCATAGGAAAGAGTAAAAAATGTTTTGAGAAAGCTATTGAAGACATGTACTACGTTGAAGGGCTTAAGTACAATCTTCTTAATGTTTCTCAAATATGTGATAAAGGAAATGAAGTTAGATTCCTATCAGATAAGTGCACTGTCACAAATTTGTCAACAAATGAAATAGTGCCCAAAGCACTAAGATGCAGGAATATGTATATGGCAGATCTCAGAACCACAAAGCAGGACAACTTGACTTGCTTAAAAGTTCAGGATGACTAATGTGATTTATGGCACAGAAGATTTTGTCATGTCAATCCTTCATTGCTAAACAATCTTGCATCCATGGATCAAGTTTGTCGACTGCCCAAGGTAAACTTCAGAAATTCCAAGTTATGTGTAGCTTGTGCTCATGAAAAGCAAAAAAAGGATTCATTCAAGTCAAAACATGAAGTAAGCACCTCTACACCCATTGAGCTCATTCATACTAATTTGTGTGGTCCTGTAAAGGTTCAAAGCAGAGCGAGAAAGGGGTATATCATGGTAGTGGTTGATGATTACTCAAGATACACTTGGGTAAAATTCCTGATATCCAAAGATGAAGCAGAAGAGTTACTGATCAACCTTATCAAATAGATTCAAAATCAGTTTGGAATTAGAGTTGCTGGAATTAGGTTTGACCATGGCACTGAATTTGAAAATTCAACACTGAATGGATTCTGTGCAGAAAATTCAATTCATCACAATTTTTCTTCTCCAAGAACTCTTCAAAAAAATAGAGTGGTAGAGAGCAAAAATAGGACTCTGGTGGAGACTAGAAGGACCATGCTGATTGACTCTGGACTAGCTAAAAACTTCTAGATTGAGGTTGCTAACACTGCATGTTATGTGACCAACAGATGTCTGATAAGGTCTCTCAAGAACAAGACTCCCTATGAACTCTTGTTTGGAAGGAAACGTAACATTAGTCATCTGAGGGCCTTAGGTTGCAAATTGTTTGTCTTCAAAAATGGCAAGGAAAAAGTTGGAAAATTTTACTCCAAAAGTTGGAAAAAGTTGGTTACTCTACTAGCAGCAAGGGTTATAAAGTATTCAACAAAAAAACTCTTTGCATTGAGGAGAGTGTCCATGTCATTTTTGATGATCTAGAGATTTGAAGAAATTTAGTCATCCAGAAGACTCAGACCAGGATAAGACAATTCAATGGATGATCCTTCGATGGATGATGCTAATCCTTCTTAGAGCAGGGAAAATGATGGAGATGAAAACAATGAACCCTTAGAGGTATCAAGTACTTCTACAAGAGAACCTGAGGAGGTTGTAGAGGAAACTGATCAGGTTGATGAATCGGATGATAGTCAACATAATGCACCAGATAATACTAATGTGTAGGGAAGTCATAGTTAGTCTTCTTCAAGGACATACCGATGGAAACATCAGTCATCCCATCCAATGGATAATCTAGTCACTCCTCTGGACTCTGGAATCCACACCAGGTCCAAGACTAGAAATCTAATGGCATGTGATGCATTCATGTCTTCCATAGAACTCAAGAATGTCAAAGAAGCCCTTACAGGTACAGATTGGGTAAACTCCATGTAGGAAGAACTATTGCAGTTCGAAAGGGATAAGGTATGGCACGTGGTTCCAAGACCTCCCCATAAAACTATGACAGGGACCAGGTCGGTGCTCAAAATCTGGATGAAAATGGTATTATCACAAGGAACAAATCCATACTAGTTGTTTAGGGATACAATCAAGAAGAAGAGATAGACTATGATGAGAATTTTGCTCCTGTAGCTAGAATGGAAGCAATCAGAATTCTAATTGCTTTTGCCACCTATATGGAATTTAAATTGTTCCAAATGGATGTCAAAAGTGCATTTCTAAAATGCTATCTTAAGGAGGAAGTCTAATGAAACAACCACCAGGTTTTGAGAGTGTGCAATATCCAGATCATGTTATGAAACTGGATAAAGCTTTATATGGATTGAAACCGGCTCCAAGGGCATGGTATGAGAGACTGTCTGGTTTTCTAGTTGGTCATGGATACAAGAGGGGAAAGATTGACAATACTTTGTTTCTGAAGACTAGAGGAAACAACTTACTTATTGTACAGGTGTATGTGGATGACATCATCTTTGGGGCTACTGCAAACTCTCTCTGCAAAGAATTTAGGGACCTGATGAGAAGTGAGTTTGAGATAAGCATGATGGGTGAACTTAGTTTCTTTCTCATATTGAAAATCAGAAAAACTCCCATTTGTACTTTCATAAGTTAAGAAAAGGATATTAGGGACCTGCTGAAGAAGTATCAATTGAGGGATGCAAAACGAATTGATACCTCTATGGGTACAAATATCAGGTTGGATGCTGATGAAGGTGGCAACCTGGTGAATGCAACTGTGTACAGAGGAATCATTGGGTCATTACTATATTTGACAGTAAGCAGACCAGATATAGTTTTCAGTGTGGCAGTGTGTTCCAGGTTTCAATCATGTCCTAAAGAATCACTCTTGAAGGCAACTATGAGAATTCTCAGATATCTCAAGGGATCTGAGTGTTTGTCTGTTTATATCCTGATGGTGATAATTTTGATTTAATTGGATATGTAGATATTTTGTAGGGTACCTTGTTGATAGAAAAAGCATATTTGGTATGGCTCACTTTCTTGGGTCATCATTAATCTCATGGGGTACCAAGCAACAAAATTCAATAGCATTATCCACTGCTGAAGCTGAGTATATTGTTGTTGCTACTTATTCTTCACAATTTTGTTATGGACCAAGCAACAACTGGAGGATTTTGGAGTATTAACAAATACCATTCCTCTTCTGTGAGATAATACAAGTGCTTTGAACATGGCAAAAAATCTAGTTCACCATAAGAGAATAAAGCACATTGATGTGAGAGATTGTTTTCTCAAGGACCAGGTGGAAAAAGGGAACATTTTTATAAAGTTCTGCAGTACAAAGGATCAGATTGTTGATATTTTCACCAAGCCCCTTTGCAGGGATAAGTTTGAAAAAAATAGATTAAAGCTAGGGATGATCAGACAAAAGCAAGAAGGATCAAAATGATTATGATATTTTTTCTTTTATTTCTAGCTAAAAAGTGTTCAAAAGGTATCTGAGAAACTACTTAAAATTTATTAAACATCAGTTTGTACTTTGCAGGTTAGCAAATTAAAAATTTCATAGAATTGGAAGAAAAGTATGGAGCAGTATCACCTTGGGACCAAATACATTATCAAGTTCGTATTCTTATCATAATCTCTTGCCTCATTAATGTTGATGTTCAGGACCTATGATGTCGACTCAGCTTTTTCCTGAATCGACATCATTTTATTCTAGTCCCCGAGGAGTTGTAACCAATCAGGGGAACGGACACCTCTTTTCCCTCCCTTTTTAAAATGATTACTCCTCCGTACTTTTGGTTCCTCATCCTATCAAAAATTTCAAGAACCTTCTTCCTTTTCGTTTTCGTGTTCCTTTATCTTTCTCTAGCAACAATACTCTGTTACCATGTCGGGAAGTCGAGCAATGTCTCCACCTCATGTAAGTGTTGAACAAAACACTAGTTCTTCACACAATATCAATACTCCTCCCTCAACCCCTATTCATGTACAGTGAAATCAGATCAATTACACCCCCTAACACAAAACCCCTTACCTTTTTCACCAACTTTTCCTCCAACATCGGTATCTGTACCATCAGCGTCAGACCCTCCAATGTCTTACCCAATAGAAAACTTACCAAACCTTCTCTTAACACTACATAGGATCAAGAAGGCATCCCCCCTTAGGGCATACATAATCCTCCCTATTCAAAAAGCACTTTGAGGGTGAGATTGTAGAAGATAAAGGGATTTATTCAAATATTCTTGCTAAAGGACTTGAGTGTGTCTAGAAATCTTTTGGGACTAAGCGATGGGGACCAAAGCATCAGGGAGGAACCGACATATACAGATCTCACTATGGATTTTGGAAAGCCTATGTATGATCAGACACTGGTGAGTGAAGTTTGACCAGTCACTATAGCTGAAGTAAAGGACACATTGCAAGTTGATGATGATGAGGAATACAGTACACTACTATCCTATAGAGTGAGAAGGTATGTTGTCCCTTTTGCACCTACCTATATGAGTGACCAAGTCCGAACGGAAAAAGACAAGGGTAAGGCTATCGAAAGCAAAATCAATACGATTGTGAGGAGTTACACAACCAGGAGAACAAAAAAGAAGTTGCTAGGAGATGCTCTGAAGTCTAGTAGAAAAAAACATATCTCCAAGAAGAGACAAAGAAAGACCGTGGTTGTTGAACTTAACATACTTAAAGACCAGATTATTGAAGTGGATGAAGAAGAAGAAGACGACATCAATTGGATTGATTCTAAGGAAACAAATGGTAAAGTGCTTCAGGATTCCAAGACTCAAAAGATGGTAGTTGCTAAGGGAAAAGGGAGTGAACCTATTTCAACTAGGGGGCTAGGTTCTTAAGTGAAAACAAGAAAAGCCGAAACAATTCTTTCAGGGATCAGAGGGTAAAGTTATTGAAGGAGCAGAAGGTGTTGAACAAGTGAGTTTTTGAACTTGTGGCTAAAAGCTATCTAGGAATGAGGGAGTTGGTGGATGCAGTGGAAGTTCAAGGTTGGGGCCATCGTTTTGAATGGAATATTCCCTACTTGCATAAATGGGATGTAAAGGAGTTCTGCCTCAACCTTGAAGGAGGATTGAGGGTTTATCACCAGGATTAGATAAGTTTCTATTTGGGTGGACTAAGGTTTGCAATGGGTAATCCTCGAGGTGAAAACTAAAGAGATCAGGACTGTAGCTGATAGATCCCCTTCTAGGGACTTTCTAGAGAAAGCTGGTAAAGTGAGGAACCTAACCTCTGTAGCTATTTGCAAGAAATTCCTAAAGGGTCTGTATCATCTGTAATTTGAGTTTGTGAACAAACTACTCCTACCCCGCACTGAGAAGAGAATAGTTCCTACCATGGCTGACTTGTACTTGATAGAGAAATTCAGCACCTTGGTCAAAATCAATCTACCAGCGATTGTAATGCAACATATGACCAAGGTATACAACATGGCAGAAGGGAAACATGGGGTTGCATATGCCTGCCTACTCAATTAAGTTTGAGTATTATGGAACTAAACTGAGTCGAGGTATCACGAGGAACATGAAGCAGTCTGTTTCTTTTAACACTCTATCTAAATATGAGGTTGGTGAGAAGAAGGTTGGAACCACAAAATCTCCAGTGTCTGAGCTAGTTGAACAGAATGAGACCTTTAAAGCACAAGTTAAGGACCTAACTTTAGCAATGGCAAAAAAGGATACTGAATTGGTTATGATGCATGTTGAACTAGTCAAGGGATCTAAAGGAGGTATTGATGCTGCTGAGGTGACCGAGCTAAGGGAAATTACTGTCCAGTTGACCAAAGTGGTGAAGTCCCTCACCCAACAACTTTTGGAAGCTCACAGAGATCACAGTATGAGCATGGCCAAGTTGATTGAATATCTTGCCGAAATCCTCTCGTTCCTTAGTTCCCCTACTCTTTTATTCCCTTCATTCTCTATGACTCCAGTCTCTATTCCCCCCCCCCTTTTGTCATTTATTTTGGATCTTGAAAATGTTGTTTTTTGAACTAATGATTATGAATGGAATATGAATGACATAGCTCTAGTTTTCTTTGTGCATCTCTAATCTGATCTTTGCTCTTCCTTTTCTATGTTATTGCATTAATCATGCTTACTCAAGTGCTTGGTATTTTCTAATTATGATCCTATCTCAGTTTATTGTTTCCTTTTAATGTTTCCTTTTAATGATCATTGAGCCTATCTCTTCTAAGGGGGAAGATATGTGATCATTATGGATTAATGTAATCATACATTCAGTGGGAATATTGAGGGGGCTTGCATTAAGGGGGAACACAAATCATATAGTGGGCATAGTTTGTCATCATCAAAAAGGGGAAAATTATTGAGCACATAACCTAGTCTAAGTTTTGATGATGATAAACTAATTCATGGACCAGGTAGATCATTAGGCTATTGTGCTAAAGTATGTTGTGGTGAACTGCCTATAAAGCTATTGTGGTTGGTGAGAAGTTTTTCAGACTTGTACTGAAGGACCAGTGGTCTATAGAATGTTTCTATAGTAGCATAAAAGACAGAAGTCCAAGGTTTCAACACAAGTTTTTCAAGCATATTCTTAATTGAATTAAAGTCTTAGTGAAAAGCATCTCCTTGGCTTCTTGTGCAAGGATAGACTTAGTCAACAGCAAACCCAGATGTGGAATCTGATAGACTAGATCTATAGTTCTTTTGTTTGTATGTGTTATATTGTGTTCCAAATTGTAAGATCACTCCAAAACTAAAGGTAAGCGATCAATCTCTGTGTTAGTTGATTTGTTTATGGTGTACACCTTGTAGATAGTTTTGTAGTCTAAAGGTGAGGTTGTGTTTTTAGTCCAACTACTCAGGTGGTGCAAGTTGGATTAGAACAGGAGTTGTGGGTGCTCATTGCTTGTGCTTGTTGTGTAAGTTGTTGGTGTTGTAAGAGAAAGTAGAGTAATAGTGTATGAGTTTGTATTTCTTTACTTTGCTCTTTAGTGGATATGATTGTTAAATCCTATGGTGATAGGTCGCGGTTGTCCCTCTCTTGAGAAAGGATTTTTTTCATGTAAAAGTCATTGTGTCTTTGCTTTCTGTTATTGTTTCTCTTCTAGGTTCAGCTATTATACATTGAGGGACCTGATATGCTATTAGGCTAGGAGCATGCTAACTCAACAAGGCTTGAAAAAATTCAACTTATGGTTGGTTCGACGAGTTGTAGAAGGAGTTTTGTGGTTCATACTAGGGATTAATAATGCCATGATTTTTTATAAAGTGAAATTATAATGTAGATATTAATTATATCGTAATTAGTTATATAGTGATTAATTATACATGTATCTTAATGTCAATATTATCTTTTTATTGAAATTTAGTGTGTTTACCTATATAATGTGTAATTTTAAGAAAAGAATTTTACTTTTTAAAATGAAATCAAATCTGTAACCATTTAACCTTGATCGATAAGTCTTATGAAACCCTCAATTTAGTTATAATTTTTCAGTCTTTGACTTAGTATAGCTTTGTTGGCCCATTTGGATGGCTTGTTTGATGTTTCATGGTAGTAAGTGAGATTAGTACTCGAGAATGAGCTTTGGTTGATCGTCAGTTATTATACCAGCTTCTTAGGAGAATTTCTAAGAATTGGTCTCCTTTGCTGTTGCAGGGGTTGTGAGGTAGTCTTGATATAGATGCTATCAACTGAGTAGGCTTGTGAGGCAATGTTATCCCTATCTTAAAATTAGGTCCTAAACTCTATTGTACTTTCTTATTAGTCATTTGATGGAGTTGGTTGTGCTTGTATTCTTGGGGTGGTATTTTCAGGAGGTTTTTGGAGATTCTTTAATTACTTTTTGAGACCAGGTTCATCGTAAAGTTTTTCCTCTTTATTATTTATTTAGAGTTGTGATCCTTATGGTCATTCTTGTTGAGTTTGTGAATTATTTTGAGCTCTAGGCCTTGATGAGGACTAGTTGGATTTCAATTTTTTTTTGTGCTCTAGGTGTAATGTTTTGTAGTTTTTCCTTGTGTGTGATTTATGTGTGTTGGTTGAGTGTTGGTGATGGCATGCATTACTGTGGTTTCTCTCTTATGCATGATTGTAGTACAACCCTGGTGCATGTGTTGGTTCTCGGCATCATTCTGAAAAAACTGGGGTTTCTTTCCTAAATTATTTTTATATTGATTCTCTAAATGAGGGTCGTGCTACCTTAACTACTTAAAAATAGACCAGGGGCATTTGGGATGTGCTCATTATAGTACTGGCTCAGTCAGAGAGTCAATGACCCTTTCTATACTGATCTAGCTTATTCATTTCCAGTCACCATGATAGAGTGGGTCCTAAATGATCAAGGATATGGATATAAAACCTGGATCGGGCCAAGTAGGTATATAGGGGAATTCTTGAGTTTCCCATGATTTCCTCTATCCACGTGATTCATTAGACAGGAAGAGTGAGGGCACATGGGTCCTACTTCCTAGCTGGGATAGAAGTAGGTGTATATATTGTGGTATGAGGCACATTACGTTGATGATACTAATGATTTTCTGCAAAATTCTCTTCTATATACATTGCCTATGACTAACAAAATAGTTTTGCATGTTAGTATCATTGGATCCTGTACAAAATTTGTTTGTTGATGTGTGCCATATGGGCAAAGAAGGGCTCGATAAGGCTATTGTTTGACTACTTGTGAACTTGTCATGGTATAATGGGTGGTCACTTGTTTAAAGGTAGTCATTTCCCTTGTTATCTTTACCTGGCTCTTATATATAGGTATTACTTAAGATGGTGTCAAAAGCTAAGCTAGCCCCTAGGTGTCATCGGACTACAAGAATTCTTAAGCGAAATCCCAACCAAACCCTTTTAGTGCATCTTAAACATTCATAGGTAGTGAAACAAACAATCACAAAGCGAAATATTATATAAAGGAACCAAAGCATCAAACCAAAAAGGAAGTGATTAGTCAACATAGGATCTAACATATCAAACATGCCTCTAACAAAGTTTAACATAGGAGGGGGCTAAGTCGTGTCCTTAGATCACCCCCGAAGAAAGTAATACAAGAAGGAGTCTCAATACTAAACATGGTCCAACAATAACAAATAAAGGAAGAATAGATAGGGTTCGCTCTCGAAGCATGAAGATTCAACACTAAATCTTCAAGAATAGTCACCAACTAGTAATGAAAGTGAGGTAAGAGATGATTTTACATCTCTACATTGTAATGTAATATAGGAAAAGGAGTATACCTTAGTACATTTGAATGTACCAAGTATGTAAGCAACACAATGCATAGTAAATCATGCATCAGTGGATGTGACCATGTGAAACATCGTGATTTTAAGAGTAGTTAAAAGCACAACCAAACACATTAATAGCCAATTAACAAGTAAACCCTAAGGTGGGTCATGTAAGGCATCATGAAGAGTCAGACATATTTGGGAAATAACTATAACCGACAAGAAAACCATGCGAGCTATAACATGGAATTATGGAGTTTTTCCTACATTGAAAGAAGGGGAATCTACTTGAAAATGTAGAACTCTACTACACAAAATGAGTGTCAAGAATGTGTGCTATATGTGGATCCATTAGCTAGACCACATTAGCAATAAATCTTATGGTGGTAATGCAGTTATGAGACTAGATGCTTCTACTAAGGGCCTCTTAACTTGGAATTTCTTGTGAAAAGTTTGGAATTTCTTGTTCTTAAATTCATCTTTGTAAGTTCTCAATAATGTTATTCCATATTATGAATCTTGTATCTACAATAATTATGCATAGCTAAATCCACAACCAGGATTATGGGAACCATGAAGAACTAACAAGGTAAAATTAGATAATTTGTAATTCATGGAAGTGTACATGCATGTATTACTTAGTTCTCTTTGTTTTGATTGCTTTTTAATAGTGGCCCACATTAGAAATCTCCTAGTTGTTACTGACTGAATCAAGGTAGTAATATATGGGAAAAGAGATTAATGAACAGGATTTGATCGATTCCTTTTTTTCTAATCAACCAAAATGGATCAAGGGGAGGTTGTATTGGGACAATAGGTAAGGTTTAGTAATATCATACTTGATCCCCTCACAAAACATCTTATCCTCTCCTCCTCAGTAGGTTATATCACCATGTCATATCTGGAGAGCTTTTGAAACCTCGCTATAACACCCCACATTTTACATTTACTAATGCTATGTGAATAAATCATGATATAGATTGGTTCAAGTAGTGTCAATTCTTGAAAGTTCTTGATTCTCATGTTAACAGGCGATATGGGCATCTAACGCTTAAGAGGGTCGAGTGTATATGTAGTTTATGTTAAATTGAGGATATCACAACCTTAAAGGAAGTAAGAGAATTAAGGTGTTTATATGAATTAATAATCTAGTAGGTGAGTCACCAACTTTGTTAGCTTGAATTTGCTAGCTAAACAAAGACGAGGCTTGACGTCAAATTTGTCCATGTCCGATTATGGATAAAATCAGTTTTAAGGGTGTAATTTTAGCCCATGATTTAGCATCATAAATGAAAATTATTTTCAGTCCAAGAAGAATGTAAGAGGAGCCCAAGCGTAACAAAAACTACTTGACCATTTGGGCCAAAAATGGATTAAGAGGAAAGCTGGAAATTGGCAGCCCTAGTCCATTAGAATTTGATATTCATTTTGGCCCAGTTTTGGGGACTAAGCTGCTGAATAATAAGACTAAGAAAATGAGTTGTTATTTGGTCAAAATTTCCAAATAAGGACATCCAAAGAAGCCCTTTAATAAGGAGTTATAAGCAGCAAAATTTTAGCCACTCTTACACTTAGAAAATTTTCAGCTTCCCCAATCCTCTCTCTAAACTTATCTCAGCCTAGCAAAGCAGCAACCAAATGACTCTTTTAGGATTCTTAAAGAGAACATAAACTTTGAAGATAAACTCAAGTGATTATAACTGTGTTTTGGGTAAGGTTTCTTCATAAAAATCAAAAAGTATATGATAATATACTATGCTAGAAATTCTGGACAGCTTGTGTCCAGAAAATTGCTGCACTCTTTCCTTTTATTTTAGTGATTTCTAAATGGTCTGTGGGCTGTATTATGAAGAGAACTTGATGTTCTCAACATGGTTTGAGTTACATAAAATACCCTAAGGTTGCTTCCCAGATTTTGGTTTCATTTAACAAATGAGTTTTATTGTGCTATCTTAAGTGTAATGTTAATTGGAATTTGTGGGCTGTTGGATTTAAAGCTATTGGTTTATGTCCTTAATGAATTATTGGGTTATGTTACAAGATAATATTAGCTGTTTGTATGTGTAAATGTTGGTGGAATAGTTTGGTTAGAGTTGGAAAGGTTTGGAGTTGTCGACGTCGAAGTGTAGCGAAGGGGGGTAACGTTATGCTGTCCAATTGTAGGTTGTGTAGAATTGTAGTATGTTGTTCCACGATCTTACCCTATTTTGGAATTATTTGTAGACTATATTAAGACTTCTTTTATGTGGTAAAAATATTGGAAACAAATTAGGTAAAGCTAAAACAGTGTCGGGATTGTTAACGTCGAAGTGTGGAGCAAGGATGTAACGTTGTGCCACTTGTTTGTATGTTGTGAAGAATTGTTATGTGTTATGCTT